>JAVDPK010001822.1:753648-768629 GCA_034780415.1 Cichlasoma orientale | reverse complement strand
ACACCTGTGGTCATGGAAGTGACTGGAACACCTGAATTCAGTGATTTGGATGGGTGAGTGAATACTTTTGGCAATATTGTGTATATACAATCACTAATCTGTTACATCTTTGTCTAATCTGTACGCAAATATGCAGGTTAAATATAAATGATAAATATAAATCATGCTTTAGTTTAAGTGAATGTCTGTGCCTTATAAAATGGAATTCTTACCAGGTTTTCCTGAACTACGGTGATCACAAGAAGGATGAATGTGAGGTCACAGTGACATTGACTATCCAATCCAATCACTTCATCCTCGAGTCTAAGTGCACTTTTGCATCAAGTTTATGAATCCCTCAAGGCATTCAAACAATACTATGTTCATAAAAGTGGCACAGAGGGACAGTCAAAAAGCATAATGCATCAGGCCACAGCTGTTACCAGTGCAGAGGCATTAAACGCTGATCTAGACTAGCTGTTTCCTTCAGTTTCCAGTCTAAAGCAAAGTAGTAGCTTTATATTTAACCCTCATTTAACAGACGGGGGTTCCGAAAAACGAAGAACATTTGCACCAACTTGATTCATTCAGCGTTTTTATAGATCCACACTGAGATCCTAACAGCCACAGTAAAACCCTCTAGATGAAAAACTTTTCATTTAGGCTTACGCCTTACCGAGTACCACCTCTGCTAGTTATGATTTTAAAACATGCTTCTCCTGTGAGTCTAAATGTGGCACACAGATACAAAATGTATAATAATAATAAAAAAAAAAAAAAAAGACATATTCTTATTCCAGTCACACAGACGCCCCTCTGTGCATAACTGCTCGGACAGCACATGAATTATGAAAATACCCATCAATATGCAACAATCTTTCGTCACTCATTCCTCTAGCTGTCAGTGTTACAGTGTGCACGTCTGTTTTCCTACTCCCCGAGGACGCTGTATTCATGTAGGATTTGTGTCATCTTCTCTGTTATGCATCTCCACATCCCCAACTGTCAGCAAGAGCCAGAGTACATATACACTGTGTAGTTATGGTTTAGAAAACTGTACTGTGTATTAAGAGGCCTTATGGTTCTTCTAACACTCAGAGAACAGCCAAGCTCTAACTGTGTCATATTCCTCCAAATGCTGCGATGTCAGAGACGAGCTGCTAGTAGGCGGGGAGAACTGGGGATGGTAATGGCATGGAAAGCTGCTGGTTGAAAAAGTGTATAGTGAGTGCATTATTACAATGTGAGCCAATGCAGCAACACCTGCCTCATTCATTTAGGGAAAAGGTCTGCTAACCTGCCATCCAAGGAGGCAAGATATGGATATGTATTTATGAAAATGAATCAATTTTTCCCCACTTTGTCCCAGCAAAACTACGAAATAACTGAACTGTTTTAAAGGCATCACTCCATTTTGCATCATTTAGCAAGTGCAAACACCCATGTGACATACCTGATAAATATCAGCCGTCACTGAAAATACCCTCCTAAAACACATTTGTCGATATGACCGATACAAAGATTTGGTTGTTAAAGGAGTACAAGCCCCTAATACAATAGAAAGCCTAAAATGTTCTTTGGTGTAACACAAAAAAAGTTTAATACAGAAAAAACAGCCAACAGACTGCAGAGGTGAAAAGGCTTAAAAAAAAAAAAAAAAGAAGATACACTTAAATTTAAAGCAACAGCCGTCACTGTTATAAAGGGAAATACTTTTTTGACCTTGCTGATTTTTGCCACCAGCTCTGAGTTTAATACTCAAAGGACCTCTTTCACATTAAATCTACTTTGTGTTGCAGTGGCATAACCTAATAGAATGCAGCCTTAGGAGGACAGAAAATACTGCTAAACCTGCTAAGCTCTGACGTTTAAAAAGGAGTGACTCACCAATTTTAAAACATGGTCTTATTTCATGGTGCCTTGAGCAGCCAATACTGGCTGTTAAAAGGGACCGTGTCCAGGTCTATTTTTTTAATCTTGGACTCAACTAGTGGGTTTGCATTATTCACAGTTCAAAATAATCCCCTTATCTTATACTAGGCCTTGCTGCAGTAGCTCAGTTCTTCCATTGTCTGAAGCTAGTGGCTTTAGCTCCCATTCCCCCCGCTTAAAAACCAACTGTTATTTGACGGGCTGCACCTCACGAACAGAGGAGTTAAAGAGTAGGTGGGTGGAGCTTCTGTGCTTACAGCCAGAGCTGAGGCCTGACATGACCATGTTAGAAATATCCGCTCTCAATGACATCACATGGCCAAGAGCAGGAAAAAAAACAAAACAACAAAAAAAAAAACTGCCTGAAGCCTTAGGCTCACAGGGATTACCAGAGGATATGCTGACCTCATTATTTGAAACTCTGGTCATGTTTAATATGGGCATCCACTAGTCTAACAGTAGAATATATGACAGAAAATAAGGGGAAAAATCATAATAAATGCCCCATTAAGTGTTTTATTTCAATGGAAGAAGATTCCATTAGCATCATGGTGAGAAAAAGCTGTTTAACTCACTGCAGTGGACTGATAAAATCCAATGTGCCTGCCATTCAGATGAGATAAGACACTTATGTGATTGTCAGTGAAAGCAGTCAAAGCCTTTGAATTCTCAAGGTGAACCAATTCTTGGAATTCAATCTGCATCTGAAGGTCAGCGGACTGTCTGATGTAGACAGCGCAGACCATTTGAGGCTGACACCAGAGGTAATGGACAACATGAAGTGGGGAGTGAGTGATTAAGGAGTTGTCTGACCTGTATTTTTGACAGGTAACACTTTCAAAGAGTTGCTGCTTGAAAACTATGGGAGGGGGTGGGGGCTGCTGTCAAAATATTTCTTTTGAATGGCGCTGAATTCACAATACTTGTCCTTTCCCTTTGCTGCGCCCCTACGGCAAATCAGTGTAGATGTAGCGTGGGAGCGGCGAGAATAAATATCTGGTTACACCAATGGCATTGCTCGCTGAATAACAATGCATGATAAACTTTGGGGTTCAAATATTGTTCAGGATCAAATTAAAGCATGTCTTGGACCTGAAGCTGCAGTGGGAAATTAATATATGACTTTAGGCAGACTTCTCCAGCTGGGAAAAAAGAGAATAAGTACATAACAGGCAGAACAGAACACAATAAAAATCTAGTGCCACACAGATGTAATGTAAGAAAGGATTTTGGCCCTCCTGCTCTTAAGGGTAGTGTGAAGGCAGGGACAAAGACAAGCAAGAGGAGCACACCCTACAGTACATATACTATACACATGCCTCCTGGACCTCATGCCAGTGCAGATCAGACACGCATTACTAATGCAAACACAACATGCTATTATCGTGCACATCTCCTCTGTGCTTATGTGATATGTAAATCTATGTAAGAATAATGTAATAACATGACTATTAAAAAGGTATTACCTCTTGGAAGCTAACTGAATTCACATTTTATTGCTTTACCTGTTAAACCTTGTTGATCCTGTAATGCTGCACAATCATGGCAATAAGGCATATCTGTTATTAAAGGTTTAGAAATACAAGATATGTGGAGTACTCTGTGTGGAAAGATTAACGAATCCTTCGTTGATTTTAAACTCATCAGTGCCCCCATAAGCGAGGAAAAACCACCGTGTAACGCTGGCCTGCGGTCTGCTGGTGGGAGGAAGTGTAGCCACCGCAGGCGCAGCGCCCGTGCAAACAGATGCACATCATCAGCTTTCTGATCCATCATGCGGACTCTAGCTGCAAGCTAACGTTCAGCGTTGAGAGGGTTAACTGGGTGACATGCTAGTAGTTTGCTTTAGTTTGTACTGCAGCTGCGGTGAGGTGCTGAGAGTGGGATTTAGGCTAGTTCGAGCACGACATTGAGACTAAAACGAGCCACTGAGCCCGGATAGCATTGGTCTGAGGGAAAGCGGTACTTTGGTATTCAGTGTTGTTGTGGAAGGGCGGGGAACTGTCCATACACGCGACGCCAGCTCGCTCTCTCTCACACACACACACTCACACACACAGTCTGTCGGATATAAACACTCGTTACCTTGCGCTTTCTGGTCTCAGCTGAACCACTCCACACGAAACACTGATAAATAACCCTCAGGTTCTGCTTCCAGTTGTCCACTTTGAAGCCGTTGACATGGGGGCAGCCTGCGGGACTCATGGTAGTCACAGCATCCGGCTTTGTCCTCTGAGCGCTGAAATCTGTTCAAATCCCTCGAAGCAGACCCAGTCCAAACGGGCTCACCGGCTAGCTCTGCCAGGGTTCGTTATCCACCGAGTGCTGCGTTTAGGCTAACTGGACATGTCCTGGTTGCAGTAACTGAGACACGCGCAGTAGCAAGCATGAAGACTACTTTTAAAATGTACCCGTTTTGGAGATAGGTATCATTTAGGTCTTTAGATCCAGAATACCGCCGTATATGTAGTTCTCCACATTCGCTGAATTACATGTTAGCAAGCTGGCTAAAGTTGGTTAGCATTGGAATTTCAACAGTAGCTTACACGGCGAGAGTCAAGACCCACCTCATTCATAGCGACGGACCAATAACAGAAGAGCGCTGCGCATGATTGACGTGTGCCAACTTTCTTTGAGCGCTTAAGCCCTGCCTCTAAGAAGAAGGGTGCTGCGTCGCGATTGGTGGAGTTATCCAGCAAACCACATCCGCTTGTATACATGCGTTCATTGGCTGAAGCATAAATCAGCTTCGGCGTATCAATCAAAAATGATACAAAGTGACAGTCCATGAATGGGTGAGAATTAAAACACACCGGAAAGACGAAGAACCGTGTCGAAAAGAATCTTTCTATAAAGGCATGAAACCCAGAACTATATTCTTAAACAATTTATTATTAACAGATCCACAATCGCAAAGCTCAAGCTCCCAAATGACATGACAGTTTGGTTTCATCTGTTGACTTCACCTCTTGTAATAAGCTGTCAAAACGGGTTTCTGTACAGTGCTCTAGCGACCTCTAGTGGATCCGACCTAAAAAAAAAACAACAAAACAACAAAAACAACAACAAAAAAAGAAAAAAGAAAAAAAAGAAAACAAAACAAAACAGTGCACCAGATTGTGAATGACTCCTCCATTGTGCCGAGTTTGGTCAAGGGCATGTCCATGTGTAGGTTTGCTATTGATGATATCTACATTCTAACCGACAGGAGTGAGAGGGAATCGATTGTTGCAGTCTTGACAAATATAGAATATAGTCAGATTCATTCCTCATCAGCCACAGATGTTTTACCTCAAAATGTAATGCCCTCAAGTTACGGCCATCATGCAGCAGAACCAAAACAAACAGTGAGAATATTCACATATGTTTGGAACAAATAAGTCCAGTTTTTATTAATGTGATTTCTGTTAATGTAGCAGTGGCGCTTCAACCTGAACATTGATAAATAAAACACTGACAAAATTGTAATCTTTTTTTTTTCCTTTTTCTCTAAGGATCTTTTGTTATCCTTAAGACACTGTGAAGTAAGAATAACCAAATTTATCATCATTCCACACAATTAGATTTTCCTTGACCAATGTCCTTATGCGAGATAGAATGTTTGTTTTCCTCTTTTAAAAAAATCCAACTCATCCTGGGAAGAACGTGTTGGGTGGCTGCAGCGTTCTCTCCCCATCCAAGGCCCCTCAGGAATAACTAGACGTTTTGCTACCGACATCATCCTCCTGCGATCCCATACTCTGAAAGAAAAACACAAAACGTTTGTCGAATGTCAGAGTTGTGACCTCTTAACACAGAAGACCAAGCTACTGTTGCAAACCGCTTTCTGCTGCACTTCCACAATGACTGATTGTTTTGCTCATTTCTCTTCCTCTCCCAACGTGCCCAATGTCAACACTTGGGCTACTTCAATCAAGTAGTTAACTTCCACATGATTAAAACTGAACAATGATACATGCAAACAGTGACACCATATCATGATGCATTCCCTTGCAATGTATAGACTAATTCAGAATCACTGTATCGCAATGCTGTCATTATCATGGGCAATATATTGTGATATTATTGTATGGTGAGTTGCCCATGTCGACAATGTGAGGGCGGGTTTTGTTGCTATCCAGTTTGTGTTGGTATATGCACTCGAGATGTGGGGAACTAGTCGACTAGACGTTTAAAAGTTGCTGCTCTTGCTTGTTTACACTAGAAACACAAGTCAGTTAAATCAATTATTTTCACTTCTAAGATGTCACGAAACCATGCACCACTAGCCAGGGCCGCCCCCCTCTGCGATGGGAAGGTGTAAACAAGCAAGGTGAAGAGTAAGCAAGATGGTAGCAATGGTATATAACTTGTAACTTATAACTTGTAATTAATCTAAGTAGCAATCCACATTGTGATAAAAACCCAAAACAAACAAACAAACAAAAAAAACCTGACAACTCTCCTTTAAGGTCTTATCTCATCTGGAAGTGCTTCCAGTGCTCTGCTGTTTCTTTGGTTGCTCTCTGTAAGTCTCTGAGCACTTGTGACTCCCTGTGATAGCTGGGATAGGCTCCAACACATGAGTTCAAGGTGAACAATGCCATGACCCCCCACCCCTTCACACTCTTGACGTCACATGCTGGGTTAACATTCTTCATCTAAAACAGCAGAGACTCATCACCCTCAATAGGAAGGTTGGGTTAGTTTGAAACAGTAGCTGATGTTTACTCTCTGTGCAAGTTTTAGGGCCACAGTGCAAGTGTAGACGCACAAGTGTACAGCAGCATTACGGTCCAGAGAGGTACAGCTGGAAATGTTCCTGAAGGGGAGATTTATAATTTGAGTAAAAGGTATAGTTTTTGGTTTTTTATGCATGAAACTTGTGACACTGAGAAGGGAAAATTATAGTTATTGTTAATCAAGTTTCCAGTAACGTGTTTCATGAAACTGATGTAAGCACAGGGCATACATAGGTTTCTACAGGCCGGTGTGATTGTGTGGTGTGAGGGGGTGTGTGGGGTTAAGGGTCCCCTCTGGTACCGACCGAATGTACCGAACAATCGCTTGCTAATGCTAATGGCAGTGGCGTTAGCTAGCTGTTACGATAGCAATCTTTTCTGGTAGCTAATTGCTGAAATTCTCAGCTCGGCGCAATGGCACCTCAGCAAGGCACAGCGCCGGGCGATCAACCACTGGCTAGAACCCTGCATATACAATGGCACTCCTAAGAAAAAAAAACAGCTTTAATCCGTGCAGCAATATCCATGTACAAAAGTCTAAAACTATATATAAGGACATACGGTGTGCTGTTGAACCCTTCCTCACCTTCTGCACAAATTGTGGGTTTACTGTGATTTCCTGATCCATAGACTTTAGTTTCTCATCCAGCTGTATACATTTCAACATCTGAAAAGAGATTGGGGGGAAAAAAAGAGACATTTTAAGACCCATACGAGACTTGTGTATAGCATTTGGAAAGAATCCATGCATAGTACAAGAACACTGAAGACAGATCCGGGCCTCCACACCTCTTGGTCAATTTTGTGGAGCATTGCTGGGTTGTTGTATTTTTCAGGGTTATCGTGGAAGCAGACCATACCATCTTTTTGGTTAATGCTAGCATAGATCTCACCATCTTCAATCTGCAAAGAAGCACAAGTATTGTTATAGAGCAGCTTAAGGCCTTCAATACAGTAGACATAAGACTGCATATTATACAACTACTATTAAAATATTTAACCCTAAAATTTGATATGATTAAAAAATATTATATATATATATTCCCATCAGCATCAACAACTGAGTTGGCTTTTTGTGCTTTGGAGAACTCACCATGTGTAAGACATATTTCTCTGCTTCCTGGGGGCCTGAAAGCTGAACTCGACTCGCCATGTCTTGCAAAGACAGCGTCAGAAAGGTCTGTGGGGTTTGCATGAAGCAAAAACTGATATCAGATCTAGTGAAAAAACTTGTCACCAAGTCATCTAAATGCCAATTTGTTCCAAATATAGTCCTCAACCAGTCAACGAAAATGTCTTTAAACTCAGTAAAGATGTTCTCAGTATTCCAACCCTTTAAGCTGTCTGGCTTCAGCATTAACTTTTCTTTTCTGTTGCCAACCTGTTAGGCAGCCAATGCTGAGGAGGTGTGCCCGACTGTTTAATTTGGCACGTGCGCTGTGTTCATCACAGCAACGACTGGGCAGGCCAAAATTAACCTAAACGAGAACCTAAAGCAATATGCAGACAGCATTATGTGCTCCTCTAACTTCAGTCAACTGTGAGTGAATCTAGTTACAAATATAAACATTTTATGACATAAAATTCTTGGTAATGTGAATAAATTGACCTGACAGGTAGAGACAGAAAGCATCTTCTATTTGAAATCTCATTTTTGTTAGTCATTTTTGGAAAGATGGGCCAAAAGCTTGTTATCAGATGCCAACATCTGTCTTCACACACCCATGTTTTCTTTCATTTTGGTTATCGTGACCTCTGATGAACTGCACCACAGTTCACTTGGAGGACTAACAGACATTTCTAGACTGAATAACTCCATCCCATATACTGAGCCTAAAGTGAAGTAACAAAAGCTACCGAGTGAAGGCTTTTCACTGAAGATGTGGCACTTTCTCTTTAAGGCATCAGGTGTGTTAATAGCAAAAGCAAAGAACACACAGGCAGAGCCCACCTTTGTTAGCCTCTGGATATTTTTCTTGTAGAGAGAGGAAAGGCACTGTTTGACCAGGCCTGTGTTGTTGTCTCGTGTGAAGGTCTCGCTGTGTTTGTTGACCAGGCTGCGCAGCTCGGCCGGGTTGTTGGTGGTATAAACCTGAGCTAACTCGTGGTATGCGTTGCTCAGGGGCTGAAGGCAGAGACAAAAACAAAAATTATAAAAGGACAGCAGATTGGCAGCAAAATAAATAGGATGCATGCACCGATGTCCTGAGGGGTTCACGCTATGGCTCCAACCAATTATTCAGCTGTTCCAAATATTACTTGTTGCTAACTTAGAAACCTTGTCAGCAGATTTAACCACTTTCCAACCCCACAGGATATTCTTTTTATTTACACAAAAAAAAAAAAACTCTGAACAGCTCTGTACTGCTTCACATCGGCATCTTGGTCTCCTTGCACAGGAACAGCCTTCGCTGGCTCTCTTATGTGTTCAGTTAAGTGAGTGAGCGCTTCAGTTATTATGGGAGCTGTGAGGCTATAAAGCACTGGTGCACAGTGTGGGAGAAAAAAAGGCTTGCCAACCTTCTGTCTGAGTGATTGACACACAAATGTAGCCGAAATCACAGGTGGGCCTTTGTGTTTAGCTCGTGTATGGTGGTGATTTTACAAAATAAAACAAAATCAGAGCCAAGATTTTCATTATTCTGTACTAGTAATTATTCATTTTTCAATCTTTTAGGTGCTTAGAGGAGTTTACTTTCTAATGACCATAAAACAACTAGAAGGGCATTCTGAGAGGGCATCCTACGCCCAATGCCCACACCAATGCTGATGCCCCCATTTCAAAACTTTAAAGAGAAATGCTAATGAGCTCTTCTTTTGCCCAAGCACCACCTTTCCATCAAGTTTCATGAAATTCAGCTTGGCAGGTTTTATATAATCTAGCTAACAGAGAATGAATGGCAGTGAACCCCCCATATATACATACATACATACACATATATACACACACGACATGCATTCTTACCTTGATGAACCTCCCTACTATTTGTGAGGTGTATTTGGGCAGCGGCTGCACTTTGCCGTGGAGAATGAGTGACACCAGAATGTATTTTTTATAGGCTTCCAACATGATGTGGCTCACTGCCATGGCTGGAGTGGTTATTGCCTGTCACAGAAAATAAAAATCATTTGCAGGGACACCTCAAAGAAAGTTCACTAACATTCAGGAGAATTACTGATCATGCTAGCAATGAAAGACCCTTAAGAACATAAGGCAGTACCTGTTCATAAAAATACAGTGCTCTTTCAAAATTTTTGAGGCCCGTGTAGATCATGCCACCATAGTAGTAGTAACATAAAAAGTGCTTTGCGTCGTAAGCTCCATTCTCCTTACAGATGTCCATCATGTCCACCTCCAAGAAGGGCAGGGCAGGCTTGAAGCACTTTGCTAACAAGCACAGCTGCAGAAGAACAAGGAAGAAGTGAGGAAGAATGAGTGGCTAAACTGCACAGGGAAAGGAGATCTGTGAATTATTTAACAGTAATTTTTCAACAAATACGCATCTAACATAAGATTAAAAACAATCGATGATGATTACAGGTGATCGAGTATAATGGATCACAGCTATGGTGATGCCAGTGACTCACCTGACACAGGTCTGCGTGAACTGAGGTAAGTTGGTTTGTGTTCATCTGCATTTTGTCTATTGCCTGCTTTAGGACTACAACACCCCTCAATGGCTGTCAGAAGAGGAGAAATTTTGAGTTATTCAGCTGCAGCTGTCCTCAGACATTCAAACAAGCTGGAAACAGTCGGGCCTGTAGAACACTAAAATATTTAGATCAAGAAGGCAAAGGAAAACATCCTCCACTTTGGCACTGAAACTCAGTGCTGTCTTAGTGATAGAATGACTCCTGTGAGCTCTGCGATGAAAAATGATTGTAACTGACTAATTTCACTGTGACCAAAGGGAGGAAATTGGTTTGTGCTGCAAGGTAAATGCAACATTAAACACACACACACACACACACACACACACACACACACACACACACACACACACACACAGGCACATCGTGTAGGCCACACACAGGAGATAAACACTAACATGATCATTCAGGTGGAAGGAAGTGGGGGGGGGTGCTTTCTGTATTAGACAACAGAGGTTAGGGTTACTTGACTCTTCAGCTGTGCATAAGAGTGCAGGTAAATAAACTTGCAGTGTTTTTTTGTTTGTTTGTTTTTGGTCATCCAGATATATTAAACACCCCGTATACATTTTTCAGTTTTTATTCGTCATCTGTGGGCAATCTCCTCGCCTTTATTTTAAAAGTTGTGTCACTGTAATCCAGCTAGCTGCAACCCTTCCCACAGCAGCATGCTGTTAAGGCTATCCTTGACATCACTCCCCAGACTCTCACATCCACCATCATGAATGCAGCTGGTGGTGGTAGCTCTTGTTCTGTTCCGCAAATACCTGCAAGTCGGAGTGCCGCTCTGACTAGAACTTGCAACAGGTTCAGAACTTGTTCGCTGAAGCCAAGGAGCACAGCCATTCCTACCATTACTAAATTCAGTTCAAGATGGCAGGGAAGTCCATTCAAGGGATGACAAACTGACTGGAAAGGATTAATGTTCCGATACTAACTGCTTAAGAAAGCATGGGCACCTGTTGCCACAGACAATCTAACTCAGTGGGAAACGCTGACGAGTGTATGGCTGATATCAAATCAGCTGTTGACAGGAAAAGCTCAAACCCGTATAGCTTCAAGAGCTACCACTGTGTGCATATGACTACGTCAGCAGCCTGTAAATAAATACACACTCTGTTTAACAACATGTAGCCTCTGACAGAAGCTGAAAGCTCAGAAGTGACAAACTAAAACCAGACTGAATAAGTGTCAAAACGAGTTACTGAAGCACCTGAAAATAAATAAAGCCCGTTTGCTTTCCATTCTTTCTACTGATACTAAAGCTTCTTGATCTTCATTAGCAGCCACAGCGGCGCAGCCTACTGCAAAGGCTGAAACAAAACAAACTGCTTGGCACAAGTGTAACAGCATTAAACACTGCATAATCTACACAGAGGCAGGCACTGCAGAAGACATTTTCTTCTAAGGAGATGGATGTACAGAAAACAAATCTTCACCGTTTTATCACAGCTCTTAAAGAATGAAACTGTTACTTGCATTTTTACTACAAAGCTCTACTTTTGTCTTGTGGTATAAATCAAGTGCCTCCCTAAAAGTCCAATATAAATCACTGTTTACTTTGATTAGGCTCAAAATGACACAAAGAGATCTGCTGGTCAAAAAGATCTATCTAGAAAGAGTCAAAGTCATCACAGTCAGAAGGCCATGTGTCACCAACCTATTTTCCCCCCATTGTGTATTTTGATTTCAATTTAAATATTACATTAAAAAAATAGAAAATCCACTAAGAATAAGAAATGTGACGCTCGTGTTAATGAAAAAATAATGTTAAATAACAGAGATGACCAAAATAATCACAATGTTTTCCATAATTGAGCAGCCCTGACTCACTAAAAAAGGCACTCAGTCTTACCTGTTTCCGCTCTACAAGTGCGTTTGTCAACTGGTGGCAGAGACCAGCAACTGTGACAGGAAACAAAGGAGTTATGATTAACTATGCGGATTCTAGTCGATCCTTAAAATGCACATAACAGATGTCAAACCACTGATGCAATGTGTTCTAAGCTGTGACTGACACGAACCACATTTTTTACAGTTTTTGCCAACAGGTACCTGTGTAAAATATATGAACACAAGTAGTGGGCATGATAGCTCTGCTAGAAACGCATGCAAAACATTTCTAGCTAAACAAGCACAACAAACAATACAAAACAAGTTTATTGAACTTCAAGGATTCAGCAGATGACTAATTGGGACTTACAAGTGTCTGTTGCATATCTAATGTGCTCCCCATTGCAGGTGCTGATGAAGAGCTGGACTTGGGAGAAGAGCGTCTCAAAGTCAGGGATGTTTGGCATGGAGAACTTCACAAATCTGGAGCAAAGGAGGAGGGGAGTTAGCCAAAACCGTGCAGTGGATAAAGTGGATATTCATGCGGTTCTACCTTTACCATTTAGAGCTAAAGGGTTGAGTTTTTGGTTTAAAGGGAAATGTATTGATCAGGCTGAATGTTGGGGTAAGCAGAAGCAAACTTGACTTTCTAAACAGAAAATAATCCCTTCATTTCTCTGTGCTTCATTATCAAATTGTACATGCAACAGATAGCCTTTCACAGTGTCATGGCCATGTCAGATTTGCTATACCACAAAGAATTTGTTAAAAAGAAGGAAACAACTACAAGAAGTGAAAGAGATGATTCCATTTCAATATAAACACAGGAACAGTTTACTTCCCATCAACGTTTCATCTTATTTTCATCTAAAAAGAGAGCTGGCGCCAACATTCTTTGCACGAGACATCTTTCAAGAGACTTCCCCCAAAGCACTATCACCTCTTCCTCATTCAATGCAAAAAGTCCAACCTGACCTTTAGCAGACACAACACTAACAGAACATCTTCGCCAAGAATGGAGGAATGGAAGCGCAAGTGCAGTGGAACACCAAAATGGGCAAAATTTTTGCAAACAAATAAACCAGTTAGAGAAAAAAAACTGTAACAAGGATAAGAAACAGTTCTTGACTTGTGGTAATTGAACCAGAAGAAAGTTAAAGTGGAAGGAAGCAGAAACTTACAGCACAGCCAGCACACCTAGGGAGTGCTCCTGGATGTCCAGGGCTCCCAGCACCGTGTCCAGGTGGGACAGATTTTTGGCCAGCAGCTCCCCACTTTTGTTGATCAACTCACATAGCTGAGTCATCTGGCCTGGAGGGATGAAAGGAAACAAACACTGAGAAATGTAACCATACTGAACTTAACTGCCTTCCTTTAATGTCTTTGGGAAACTAATGTCTCTTTCTAAGTGTTTAAGGCCGCTTGTTTTGCAGGTCTAGATGTAGATTAAATTTTCTGAAACCAGCCAGCTCATGCAGATTTAAATCAGGTTGCTATGCTCGGATTTAAAATCAACAGGTTTCAATTTTCCATTCTTATTTTTACATTGCAAAGCACACAAGGAGGAGACATGCACAAAAACTTGATTGCAAGGGCTACCAAGACTAGACACAGTCATTATAACCTACAGGTATTATCATTAAAGATGCTGTATTAACATAGTGAACAAATTAGGAAAAAGGCAATGCTTTTTTTTCTTGCATAGTGAGACATTTTCATTGTTTAAGTGGTTAAATTAAAGATAAAATAGGTGTTTTCCTGTTTCTGAATACTAAGAGACTATTCTTTATAAACCTAGCGGACACACCGACTTATAAAATTTTGTATAACCACCGCGCTGCAGATGGGTATTTCAATTGAAATCGGCTGGCCAAGTGTCCTGTCAAGGCCTTGCAACAGAGGTAATGCAAGTAGGATTGACGGATGACTTCGAGCCAATAATATTTGTTAATTCAGATCGGTAGCCAATCATATAGCGCTAGGGCGGGACTACCGGTAGGCAGTCCTCAGAAATTATTTTCTAGATCAAAAACAAAAAGTATAATTTTCACATCTAGTTTGATGAGGTACCTAGTTTGCGGTTATCCCTGGAGTCCCCGTGTACTGCCGCATCTACTCATGATAGTTTACATAGGTACCGCAGCCACATAAAGTCGTTTTAGCGGTGTGTTTACATGATAAAGCAAAAAGAAGGCTCTGACCAGTTTGGCTGCCTAGCTATCGGCAAGGCATTGGATAGCATATGCTAGCTAACTAGCTAATACTTCCCACTCCAATGAGTTTAGCAACCCTACCTTGAGCGGAGAGCTGCCGCACATTGTTCACAAACTGCTCCAAGGCTGAAGCCATTATTTCCTGGGTCCAACGTGGAGGTAATTTGCACTGTATTTCATTCAAACGTCAGAAACAACTCCGTCCGGACTGAGACAGGGGGCCACACAGCCGCCACTGAGGTGAAGCTATCGCGAGATCATAAGAACGGAACAGACTGCAACGAGGTTTAGGAACCGACCGTTGAATTCTTAAAGGGCCAGCTACCAGATTTGCTGGCAGTATTGAACAGTTTCCTTTACTTCCACCATAGCGCTTTCATAAATAAGCTGCATACATTGATGTAATATTGTACGGGCGTCTATTTCAAATTGCACTGCTACTTCCATAGATATATATACATAGATACCGCATTGATCGTTGACTCGTATGCCTACGTCCCCGCCATATTGGAGGGGGCAAAAGCGGCCACCATAACATGAGAGAGACGCTGCACTCTGAGTTTTTCGAACCAATATACGGTCAAAACGGGATCACATGGGATTACCTTTCACAGGAAAGACTGACGAATTGTTTTTGATCATATTTGGCCAT
>JAVDPK010001822.1:731809-753548 GCA_034780415.1 Cichlasoma orientale | reverse complement strand
TATGGCGGACACACAGTTACGTCGCATCAGCGGGCCGAACCAGTCAACGAGGTATCTATGTATATATATATCTATGTGCTACTTCTCTCTTTGAGGACTAGACAATACAGGAAGTGACGTACACAAAGGGTTTTCAACATAGACGTTTTATGAAGCGAGAGCTCCTAAAGGTTCCCTAAACCAGGCCCATCAAAGCACCACTACTTTGAGAAAATGAAAAAATATGAGACATTAAGATTTGAATTAAGTTTTTTAAAAATAAAGTTGATAACTAGCTTTAAGATGACAATTATTCATAGGTGGTTTAAGAAAGTAGCTGCTCAGTTTTAGTCTTAGTTTTTCAGGTTTTACTACTAATATTGCATCTTTATATAAGATATAAAGGATTGAAGCCTAATATATGATGGTTCATCACAGTTTTGATAATTAAATTTTCCCTGCTAGTCTCGGTATACATAGCTGTGTTCAAGTTTGGATCACAACAAATAAAATGGCATAAAGATTATGTGCTCAGATCATAAAAATAAGGATTTATTAATCAGCCCAGGTTGCATTTGATCATTTAGCATTTTGCTTCTTTATAATATGACAATCTTGAAATTAAGTTACCCTTAGTATGTACTACAGTACTGTCATTGGTAAGGGTAATTTCATGTGACCAGTTGTAAATGCTGAAAATATCTGAATATCTGAAGACAGACAAATATTGTTGTTGCTATCTCCATTATTACAGGTGTAATATTTTCAATGTTTGAATGTTAAAGTAATCCCAAAGTATTCAGATGACAAGTTTTTGTAGTAATTACTAAAAAAGTTACTGATATATTTCAAAGCAATCTGACCTCTCCATATATTTCTTCTTTCGGCTGCTCTCTTCACATATACACAGGTATTTCATGTACAGTTCACCTGTCTGATGCAAAATGTTTTGCCCCCATTCAGAATTAGCTGTAACAATCAACACATGACGGTTCTGTAGCCAATAATCACATACTCAACACTTGTGGTGGTGAAACCTTTGTATTGTTGTAAAATTGCACATTTTTTTCTGTACGTGGCTCTTGAAAACAGCTGAGGAGTTGGTCATCCCGCTCATCTAGCATCTTGGTTGCGCTCGGGCTCGGAGCACAGTTTGTCCTCACAGCTGAGCTGAGCTGAGCTGAGCTGAGCTTCTCCCTTTGGTGCTGCAGCAGCATCACTTGTTTACTCCTCGTTTCAGTTCAGACTGCTCTTGCAGCCTTTATTACATCTGCTGTGGATTTATGAAATACAGGTGCTGTATGCCAGCCAGCTAATACACACTAACAGCCGAAACGACTGGCGCTCAGTATACTGTGGCCAAAGGCATGTCACATTTGACCTGTCCGCTGCTGCTGCTGCTGGGGCGGCGCTAGCCTGTCAGCTAGCCGCCGGTCGTTAGCACAACTGCTGCGGCCGACCGGCAAAGTAGCCGCCCGGGATGATAAAGTTGGACAAAAATTCACAAAGGACAAATAACACTGTCGAAACCAAGTACTGAAAGGGGTTCATCCGCAGTGCTTGGAACTTTTTTGAGTCTCATGCCGACTTTATCCGCTGCTTACACTCGCTGTTTGGAGAGGGTAGTGACTGCTGCCGTGCGTCAAAAATGTTACTGCTCAGCACAAACCGCCTACTAGGAAGAGGAAAAACTTTGATCCGGAATCCCATTAAGAGGATTTGCGTAAACATGTCGTCCACCTCTCGTTCCGGCAAGAGACTGCGGGTCCTGGTCGACATGGACGGAGTCCTGGCAGACTTCGAGGGCGGGTTCCTGAACAAGTATCGGGCCAGGTACCCGGAGGAGCCCTACATCACCCTGGAAGACAGGAGAGGGTTTTGGGTGTCAACGCAGTACGGGCAGCTGAGGAGTGACCTCTGTGTGAGTGACACCAGCATTAAATATAGCTGAAATTCAACTTAGTCTTCCCTAATTTGGGATTTATTAATTAATTTTTTCATTTTAGCAGCCTTTAATTAAAAAGATTGTCTCATTTAGATGCGGTTTATGGTCAGCTTTGCAGCTGCTCTGGGCATTTCCAAGATTTGTTTCAATGGGGTGGTGCAGGGAGCAATCACCTTAATGCATAGTTCATAATCCTACTTACAGCATGGTGGTGCCCTACAATATTTTCATCCAGAATATAGTGACCATTAGGGGGCCAGCACAGCCCCTGCTGCCTGTCTAGACACAGCCCTGGACACATATTCTTAGATTCTTTTAATTCTTTTTAAAAATTCTTTTAAGAATATGCGATCTTTTGTGAGTGATTTAACAGAACCTCAGTGTTGAGCAGTTCACTCACATTGCCATTTGATTGTGTGTTTTCCCTCAGTGTCTTAATTCACTCCAACAAAAGTTAAACTACTACCTTCATAATCCTGTCCACAGAAACTGACCTTTTGGACTTTACTTCATTCCTCATGAACACTCACATGGATACACACACTGTGCATGCACCTGATTAATGTACACTGTTGCAGATAACTTGTATGCATGTTTTTTTATGACTCCAGGAGAAAGCTATCAGCATCTGGGAGTCCAAACGTTTCTTCATAGACTTGGAGCCGCTGCCAGGAGGAGTGGAGGCAGTCAAGGAGATGGCCAATATGGCTGAGTAGGTCTTGAAGCTGCAGTGCACTCATCTCATATAAACAAAGCGTTGTATTTAACATTGTGAAATAGTGTTGGGTCGGTGGTTTGTTTGGCTGATGAGTAATACCTATGAAAGCCTGTGTTAACATGATTTAACAAGACTGAATTTTTGCTTGTCATTTTACTTTATGATGTATATGTCAGGTCTCTGGCATATATTAATCATCTCCTGAACTGAAGTCACGGCTCTAACACACAAAAATGTGTATAAAGATGCTTATTTATTCCTGATATTGTCACAATTACGTATTGTCAGCAGATCAGACATGTGATCCTCCCGTCTCCGAACAGCTGAAAAGGAGCTGGCTAAACAACAACAACAACAGCTGGTTATAAGCTAACATTAAGCCAGCCAATGTTAGGCTCGAGTGTCCTAAAAATCACATTTTCCCTCTGATAAACAGTTTGGATACATTCTTACTTTTTATGAGCATTTATTCCCCAAGTGTCCGAGTCCAACAATGCTTGAGCCACTTCAAAGAAAGTGTCGCTAAGAGCGGCAAAAACAGCAGAACTTATTGACAGAAAGGTTCAGGATATCTTCAACAACTCACCTTAGTATTGCTGGCATTGGGTAGAACTGAGCTTCACTGACTCGTTGACTTGTATCAGACTCCTTTCACAAAGTTTTACAGCCTCCTTGAGAGTAAATAGGCTTTTACCACAGACTTGTAGGACCAGTTCTTTCTGCAGCCGCAGGTATCTCCCCCTGGTCGCTATTAAAAAAAATACAGGTTTAAAGCACTTGGTGTGAGTTTTCAGACCCAGAAGCTGTAGTGTCGCGCAAAAGTCTTGAATCACTCCTCATTTCGTTACACTTTCCTAAGAAAATGGGTGCAGTGACGTATATGATGACGTATATGATCCACAAGTGTAAACAAACATTTACAAATGTGCATTGTGATTTGTGTGTAAATTTTGAGGTCCCACAAATACAAAGCAAATTGTACATCAGGTTTGCGTGCATCCAGATCTAATTAAATGGCGATTATTTACGCACAATTTTTTAAAGTTTGGCTTCACAAACGCACAGATCATCTCACACGCCCACGTGTGCTCGACACAGACATGGATACAAATACAGTATGTGATGCAAAAACACAGTTTGTACAATTCTAATGAGCTTGAAATAGAACATTTGTTGTGACCGCCTTTAAAACTGACCCTGCACACCCTTCACCGTGTTTCACAGATATCTGTAGACACTCGGCTGTCGTACGCTATATTGCCAAAAGTATTCGCTCGTCTGCCTTCAAAAACATATGAACTTGACTGGCATCCCATGCTGGAACAGGAAGGGGCCGTCCCCAAACTGTTCCCACAAAGTTGGGAGCAGGAAGTTGTCCAAAAAGTCTTGGTATGCTGAAGCATTAAGGGGGCCGAACCCAACTCCTGATAAACACCCCCACACCATAACCCCCCCCCCCCCTCCACCAAACTTTACACTTGGCACAATGCAGTCACACAAGTAACGTTCTCCTGGCAACCACCAAACCCAGACTCCTCCATCAGATTGGCAGATGGAGAAGTGTGATTGATCCCTCCAGAGAACACGTCTCCACTGCTCTAGAGTCCAGCAGCGGTGTGCTTTACACCACTGCATCCGACACTTTGCATTGAGCCTGGTGATGTAAGGCTTGGATGCAGCTGCTCAGCCATGGGAACCCATTCCACGAAGCTCTCTACTCACTGTTCTTGAGCTAATTTGAAGGTCGCATGAAGTTTGACTGCAGAAAGTTGTCGACCTCTGTGCATTATGCGCATCGGCATACGCTGACCCCGCTCTGTGCATTATGCGCGGCCTGAGTTGCTGTCATTCCCAATCCGCCTTATTATAATCCCACTAACAGCTGACTGTGGAGTGTTTAGTAGCGAGGAAATGTCACAGCTGGGTGGCATCCTATCACGGTACCACGCTGGAATTCACTGAGCTCCTGAGAGCGACCCATTCTTTCACTGATGTTTGTAGAAGCAGTCTGCATGCCTAGGTGCTTGGTTTATACACCTGTGGAAGCGACTGGAACACCTGAATTCAGTGATTTGGGTGGGTGAATACTTGATCTGTTGCCATTGATTCAGTCCAGTTCTTGTGTAATTTAGCATGCCTCAGCCTCTCCCTGGTTCCTTTCCTTAAAAATGGCTTCTTCACAGCCGCCCTTCCACTGAGACTATTTCTGATGAGGCTTCAGCGAACTGCAAATGGATCAGCTGAAGATGCATCTCTCAGGTTCTTTGTCAGGTCTTTGCTGCATTGTTTTTTCCTTGTTTCCTAAAGACGTGACTTTTAGATACTGTTTATCTGCTGTAAATCTTTTTTTAGACCTGCCACTTCTTTTGTCCTTCACTTGTTCATTTTCTTCAAAAATTTAAGGACACACTGCTGAAAGTTTTTGGCTCATGGATCTTTGGAAATCAACTTGGTCCAAAGTTGTTGAGTCCATTTTATTTGTTTTACACGTGTTAAAACAGTGACTGTGTATTGGGCTCTTAGCCCAACCTACCACTCACTGCTGTGTAGACACACGCAGCACCGAGGCTGCCTTAAAGCCTCCTAAGCTTGGCATCAATGCTGACTGTGATGGTCTGTCTTGTCTGTGTGATCTATTTATGTACTGCAGTCAGTGACAGCAGCAGGCCATCGGGACAATTACCTGGTCTCCATGTTGTGTCACCGCCTGTCTTTGTGTGCACCGACGCCACGCTGTTCACACATCCACTCGCCCTCACTGCTCATCATGCTGACAGCCCCGTGCTGTAATATTTTCAGCAGTTTTTGTTTTCTCCTAATAAATTACTTAGAACACATCAACCTGAGTCTCACTCGCTGAGGGTCAGGGGTCCTTTTTGATGCTATTTCAGTCTGAATCAGCATCAAAGTGCAGCATGCACGTGAATACCATCAAAAAATATCAAAGTTATCAACTGTTTATATTTCTTCTGCTGCTAAAAATGAATGGCTTTCTTTAGCCACCGGTGCATGAATGAACACCTTTTCATATCATGTACCATATGTGTGATTTTAACTGGGAAGTTTCCCAACATGAATTCCTGCCATAAATATTCAGTGTGTGTCTCAGGGCTAAGCTGCTTGAAGGTAAATATTATAATTATTGCATGTTTGTAACTTTCCCCCTCTGGTCTGCTTGTCTCCCTTTGTTTCTGCAGCACAGATGTCTTTATTTGCACCAGCCCTATAAAACATTACAAACACTGCCCACACGAGAAGGTAGGCTCTCTGCCAATCAATAACATTTATCCTTTTCTCTGTGGAAATGACCGTGCTCCATCCTTTCCCTAATGTGTGTTTTTGTCCAGTATGCCTGGGTAGAGAAGCATCTGGGCCGTGATTTTCTGGAACAGGTCATTCTGACCCGAGACAAAACCTTAATCACCGGTGACCTCCTGATCGACGACAAGCCCGACATTCTGGGTGAGGCCTCTGTGGAACTTTGTGTGGGTGCACTCGCTGTGTCTCTATCCTGTGTTAATGTTAATGATTATTTTTTATTAATATTCATGCAGCTGTCAAACCACTTAGTGTGGTCCGCTCTTATTGGGGTTTCTTTTAGTCTGTCAAGCTGTCCACTCTAGTACAGCCTCTGTGCCAACTCAGACTTGCTTGAACAGCGTCCCCACAGTGCATTGCGTTAGTGATGTCACAATCCCGAGCTCTAAAACTAATATTAACAGCTTTCTGCTTAATTAAGTTCACTTAATTAGATTTTTAGATGACTTTCAGATGTTTAAAGTCGTCTCAATGTAAAAGAAAATCCTCTCGAAGTTGTACGAACTTTAATGGGGATACACCGAAGGGCAACCTCCAGGGCTAAAAGATGAAACCAGTGCAGAAGTTGCCACTTGAGGCTGGTTCCAACAGCTGACTTGCCCAAATTCTTGTCCAGCTGCTCCAGTGCCTGTTCTCTCATATGAGCAGATGAGCAGTTATAACTGAAAGTAGCGACATAACAGGATTAAAATGAAGAACAAAGCAAATTCTTCAAAGACGAGGCTTGCATAATCCGGTTTGTGAAACACCATGTGGGTGTAATAATTACTTGCGTTTGTCATCTCATAGACGGTTGCTGCAGTCTTCCTTCTGTCTTTCAGGACCTGCTGAAACAATTTGTATACTCCACACACTTGAATATATGTGGCGGCTACTTAAATAATGTTTGTGCCTTAACATGTGGCTCGGACAGGTGTGGAGTCCAATCCAGCGTGGGAGCACATCCTGTTCACTGCCTGCCACAACAAGCACCTGCCGCTCAGCCCCCCCCAGAGACGGCTCCTGTCTTGGTCGGATGATTGGAGGGCCGTGCTGGACAGCAAAAGGCAGTGAGGGACTCCTTCACCTTACAGCCCCAGCATCCTGGCATCCTGGCTAGTGGAAGATTTGGGGTTCACTGCTATGACCTCAACATCACTGTCCCCACTAGTGGGTGCGGAGGCTTGAGAGGGATCAGCGCAGTCGTGCTGCACACGGCGTAACCTGTTGATCCACTCTGTTAGAAGATGATGTTCACTTGACGTCCACAAGGGGGCACTCTGAGACTGTATGTACTTGTGTCTGCGACTACATTTTGAACAATTTTACTGAAAGAGAAGGACAGTTGATGCATGGTAAGTCAAAAAGGGCAGATTGTGTTGAGTGGCCTGGATGGTTACGGATTCAGTTTGCATCCCGGATGTTTCTGTGGTTCCTAATTTGTATTTCGAGTCAGGCAAAATGAATTTCTGAGCCACTGCGTGGTTTATCTGTGAACTGCATCACAAAAGGTTTATCAATATTTCACAGCACTGCGTTGCACCAGTGACTCGGCGTAATGTGATTCACAGCGGGGCGCTCCGCTGCACTCAAAAATGTTCAAAAATACCCCCCCGAGTTGTAGGCGCCCGGAGAATACACAAACGCAGGAAAGTGACTTGGACTTATTATTACTCTTAACGGTTCTGTTAGGTCGTCATTATTTTACATGTACTGTGTGGGTCTGTCCCCGGGCCGCTGTTATGTAAATACAGATGTACTGTGAAATCCACTCTGGTTTTTAACAAGATTAAAAGCCTGCATAGGTGCTGTTTTGTTTTTTAATACATGTTTCCTCAGCATTTCACTGGTACCTGGATGTGAGAAGAAGTTGCACACGTGCATGTTGTTGCCAAACATTACTAGTGTAGATTACTGTAGTCACTGAAGACTCAGTGCTATATGAGTAATGGTTAAAGGGGACCTATTGTGCTCATTGCCAATTCCATGTGTTTTTTAAAACTCTGGTAGAGTAGCTTTGCATGATTCACAGTTCATAATAAACATTTTGTTTATTCTGGACCTTTCTGCCAACCCTCAGTTCATCTTCGGTCCTGAACAAGCTGTTTAGCTCCCTCCCCCCTCCCTCAAAGCTAACTTTGTTCTGATTGGCTGCCCCTCACAAACAGAAGATTTGTAGCAAGTGAGTGGAGTGGCTTTCTGAGAACTACTCAATAGATGCTAAATATGTGTAATGAAAGATGTTTGTAGTGCTGAGTGCTTGTCTTATTGTGCCTAGCTGAGTGTACAAATTCAAATGTCTTTTTTTAATCAGTGCTATTAAAAATGAAATTGCATTTAATTGTTTTTTGTTTTTTTTGTTTTTTTAATTTTCCCACTCAGATACATGTTGGTAAGTCACATGAAATCATAATGGCCATATGAGCACTTGCTCATATAAAACTCAGTCAGCTTCGTGACCTCTGTTCTTTGCATCTTTACTGTTACAGCTGCTTCCCACTCATTCTGTCTCGTTTCTATTGAGTTCCATTCCTCTTTTCTCCAGTGCATGCCTCCACCTCTCCAGGCTCCCTTCTCTCATTACAGATCACAGTGTTGTCATACTGTTGGGTATTCCAGGTATTAAGCGTGGCCACAGAGGGAGGAATATATGTGAAAACTAGAAGGGAGCTTGGGGAATTGTTGCTGCTAATGATAAGACATGAGTGCTTTTGAAATCATGATTTGTAAAAGTAAATAGAATATTGAAAGTGTGTTTGTTTTTTGTCATGCGCTTTTGTTTCCATGCATCATGCAAAGCATCAATAAAACATTCTGCTGTAGAATACAAACAGTGGCTGCCTCACTTTTTCTGGTCAGTGGATACTTTTTTATCAGTTTTCTCATTCTTATTATTCATAGCCTTCAGTTCAAAAAATCCACAATGAGTGGAGCACATTAGGGCCACACAATTACACGGGCATTATTGGCAGTTGCCTTTTGCACAAAATGTCATGGTTGCATTAACATTATCATCAAAAGCAGCCTTTATATTAAAATAATGCTCATTTGGGTTGTCTGTGGTTTTACATGCTTGTCTGCAAATACTCGCTGGACGCTCGTCCGGCAAAACTTGGAAAAAGTGCAACACAAACCTTTCCAAGTTTTGCTGCAGCTGGTAGCTGCTCATTGTTCGTAAACAAGTCTGATCAGTTCCATGCAATCTATGAGCGACCGCAGCAACATCCTACCAACTAAGACAGTCACACAGGTTTTTGCCAACTTGCTGCAGTGCTAACCAGCAGCAGTGCTAACCACCATGCTACCATGCTCCGCTTTCCTCCAACAGTCCAAAGACATGCAGCTAGTCGGGTTAGATTAATTGGTAATTCTAAATTGCCCATAGGTGTAAGTGTGCATGGTTGTCTGCCTCTCTGTGTTGGCCCTGCCACAGGCTGGTGACCTGTACAGGGTGTACTCTGCCTCTCGCCCTATGACAGCTGGGATAGGCTCCACCATTCCCACTTTTTAATTGTTAATGAATATGTCATGTTTGTGGAGCAACCCCCCCCCCCCCAATGACACTATGACATACAAAAAATACAGTTCAAAAAGCTTCAACTGCAGTGATGCAAAACTCTCTTTCTTGTCTTCTTTCCACTTAGATACTTCATGTTCAAGTGTGATAAAACCCACTTTACATGCCAGTGCTGCACAGCAGATGGTGTTGCTGCACAGCCAATGGCGCGCAGTCATTCCTCGCAGTGATCTGTCAGCTGGAAAGACTGTCAGAGGAGAGATAACCCTTTATCTGTCTCACACAGCTCCGGTTCTTCAGTTCTTTCTGGTGTTTTTTTTACTGATTTCTTTTCTGTCCTTTAAAACACGCCCACCTCCATATGTACCTTATTTTCGCCCGGTTGTGCTCTGGATCTGCAGCCTCCTCTAAAGCATCTGTGTTCTGCGTACTGATCTACAACTAACATGCATGTTTCCTTGATATTAACAATGGCCATCGACGTATCACATTTTTTGAACATTATCATAGCGAACAAGAAAATTCATAATAACTTCATTAACCAACAGCAACTCCCACAAAAACTCGGTTTGAACTTCAGCAAGTTGCCTTGATCATATCCACTAGGGGTGGATACAGCACAGTATCGCAATATCTTGCATTATGATTGTATCGGACACCAAATATCGATATTTGATTAAATAAATGAACACGCACCGGGAATACTACGAACAAGAGGGCTCATCTCATGCACCACCATCCTCAGATAAAACAACTTAGATCAAATTGGCTCAACAGAAAAACCATCCAACCCTGGACTCACTCAGCTCACCCCCTAATTCAGAGCAAGCTAACGGCTCAGTCACACGAGTGAGTGGATGTAGATGTGTGCAGATATGTAACAATAACAATATAACTTCTGCTTTCAATTTTAAGGCGGCTCAACGTGCATTTCTATGACTTTATTGATGTGTCCTCCAGACACACTGTGCTGCATCATTACAGTATAATAGTTTATTATTTTTCTCATGCTTATGTTTATTAATGCCACATTACCTATAATTACCACAGGGAAAAGTCATTTGCATGGCGTTTCAGATATGGATCGCATTAATCGGTTTTTGCAGCATTTTTCACCGCATGAACATTTCGTGCTTGTCAAAAGTAGAGCTTATGTAACATAATCAGATAATAATGAGAGTTCATTTTCAAATCTGGCTGGCGATTAACCAGATTTTGCTCGCAAACGTAGCTGTCTTTTTGGATCAGGTATAATTTAATATTTATTTTAAAGTCACACTCGCACATTCTCCCACATCCAAACACACATTTCAGGTGACCTTTTTTTCCCCCTCAATTATCCAGCCTGCCTCACCGTGGAGCATAAGGACACAAGGTCACAGATGACTCACAGAAGCCAGAAATCCAAGGACGCATCGCTTTAAAGCGTCTGTCATTTTCTAACTTCATTTAATGCCTGTTGCATTAATGCTGGTTCTACAGGAAGCCCAGCTTGTTCTGCGTGCGGCATGATGCTGCACATGTCTCAGGCTTTTCATGTAAATCTCAAATTATATTATAGTTTATCACTTTTTATTTATTTTCTCATTCAGTCTGATTGATGCTGGTTGTCGTGCTGAGCGAGGCTGTAAATGCAGCGCAAGTGTAGGCGCAGTGGAGGTGTTCAGAGTGTTTGTGGAGGGGGCGGAAGTGGATTGCAAATGTTTTGGGAACATTGCTGGGCTATTTCATGTCAGCAGCGTGCTGTAAAGCAGCAGAAAAAGCAGGAGAACACAAAATGCAGAGCAAACCCAGATCGGTGAAGCTTCATGTTCTGGCACAGTGTTTGTAAAATCAGCGGTAATCTAAATCTAAATGTTATGGGATGACATATCTGCGTGATTACAAAACAAAGTGTGTGCTTCCGCAAGCGTCATCGCACCAGAAATACATCGGGCCTCATATGTAACCTCTCAGTCAGTAATGATAGGGTAGGCCTTCGAACGCAACGAGACGTCACTGAAACAGGACAAACAACACGGGAAATCTGTTAAGATTAGATCCTCTGGAACGCTTGTTTCTGTGGTCCTCCATGCATTTGTGTGTGTGTGTGTGTGTGTGTGTGTGCACGGAAATCAAAAGGCTGTCAATCAGCACACGGTGACTAACTTTCACCCATAACGCCGGCTCAGTGTTTGCTCTCAGGCTTAGCAACCAGATCTGCCAACAGCCATATTTCTTCTGCATGTGTCCTTTTACCTGGAGGCCAAACAGTGTGTTGGCCCTCGGCCTGCATTTGTGTCACCACAATATTCTCTGGCTGTTGTTGCTGTTTTCGTTCTTGCATCTTTAAAAGTTCACATGCCCCATACACCAAGCATCACAGGGCACCAAAACAAAGATTAGTTTCATTTTTTTTAACAAGTTACTAAGAAGGGGAAGAGATTTATTTGATAAACGACACCTGCCGGTCTGCTTTTTAGCTTTTTACACTGACATCTGCTGCGCTCCTCATCTTGTTAACTAATTTTTAAAAAACTGCTGACATTGCTGTATCCAGTGACGCACACTGCAGAAAGGTACTCTGCAGGAGGCCGACTCTTGGTGTCGCATTACCTGCTGGCTGCTGCTTTTCACGGCTGATTTCCTCACACTGCTGTGTAATCACGCCGCTTATGTTCTGTGCAAACGGTGTAACATGATCAACAGTGGTATTAACAATTTGTGATCATTTATGCAGGTGTTGTCAGAACCTCAGTCATGTTGTGGGCGCTGAGTTAGAGGGTTTAGATGAAGTAATGTAATATCATTAGATCATTGTAATGCAGTTGTCTGTGTAGGGCCTTAGAAATATGGGGCAGATCCAGGATATGCCGGAGAGGTTTTGTCTCTTTTGGCTGCTGGCTCGGTGTGCCCCCCCAGAATAGCTGGAAGAGCTGAGGGAGGTCTGGAGATCTCTGCTGGGTGGAGACTGATAAACAGGAGTTGGGTTATTGTTATTAAAATGAAGTTATGCTACATTTATTTTCCTAAAGAGGATGAAAAACAGGATGACGCAGAAAAGGGAGAGCTCAAAGCGCCGAAAAGTCCAGGAACGACCCCGTGCTGGTTTGAGTTCACAGTTCTTCACATATTTTTGTTTAAACTCAAATGTAATTAATGCAGAATTCATTAATTCACAATAATTAACAGGTATAGAGAAAATAAAGTTACAAATAATTAAAGTTCTCAAACTTTTCTGCAGCTCTTGTGACTCTTGTGGTAACCCCTTCCGTAGCGTCTGACGTCAGCTGCCAGTTCCTCCTTTGATCCCAAAATCTGATCGCTTATCAGGAATGGCAATTTTAAAACAAACAAACAATATGTATATAGACTTATCAGAACTGCGCTACACTGTACAGACGTTTGTCCTTATCGGCCAAAATGTGTCACAGTCCCAAGGAAATCCCAACAGAGTCATAAAACTGGGGGCAAATCAGGAATTTGTCTTTAAGATTAAAACAGCAGCCTTATGGGAGCGCACTCAATACCGAGGAAATGCCCTTTACAGTTTGTGCTTGTGCAGATATGTTGTACAGGATGTGCTCGACAGGCCGGACGATGTCTCGCGGTCAGCTTCAGAAACAGAGTTACGGTCAGCCACATGCTGCTGTATGTGCTGTATGTGGAAATTAATATTGATGCGGTGACATATCATCCATGGAAGCGTCCATGCTTGCCCAAAGGAACATGTATCACTGTTTGTTTGTGCATGTGCCAATAATTTATAGAAAGTACACTCCGAGAGGAACAAATCCACGACCGAGGTGCTTTTTTTCCCCCCCTTCCTTTCATCACAGCACCGCGACCACCTCCCCCTCGTGTCCTCGCACGTTGCTATTATGTTTGTATTGCCCTCCTTCTGTTTGTCTGATTGCTTTATGGTACAGGAGGAAAGTGTAACCTGTGGCATATCACAGCAGACGGCCTGTGCGGTTTACTGCCTGCTGGTTCCTTTTTTTTAACGGCGCAGCAAAGCTCTCTCGCAATAATCTTCCCCCTTTGTTTGCTAAAATGACGATTAAAGTGATGCATTAGCAGTTGCACAAGAACTCTTCGCGTTACCTTTTCACCCCATCAGCAAATTGTGGAAATTATTAACACGATGACATAACTTTGCCTAGAAAATTTCAAAGGTCGATTCAGAGGAAAGTGTTGCAGTTTGAAAGAGAATAAAGAGAATTATTGGCCAAATCTGCAGCTCTTGAAAAGTGAATCCAATGAAGAAATTCCTTAAACTGCATTCTTTCTAATCACCAACTTGGGGGCAAATCCTCTGATGTCAACTGTTCAGAAGCCAATGAGAGAGCGAGTAAATAATTTACTGATGACTTTATGGTCTGAAGCTCTAGTTTCAAGTTAATTAAATACAGTTTAAGTTTATTAAATACAGAATTAAACTAATTTTTTAAATTATTTAAAATAAAATAGACAATCAGCTAGGCTTTTGTTTAGTGTGGGGCTAAGTTGTGATTAACAGGTCATCACCAGATGACCAGATAGACACAGTTAGTGACTAAGTTGTGAAAGAAGTGGAATATTTAACAGCTGCTCCCCTGAGTAGGTTGAGACCAAAACCAGAATTAAAAGCATGGATTGTGCGCATCTGCATGAAAATGGCACCTCTCTGCGTTCTCCGGGCATGTACGGGTATGGCTGCGTTTCACTCGTGCACGTGAAGCAGCTCAGATGCGATTTTTGAGTCATGAAGTTGGCGTGTTTTCGCCAGAGTCACACTGAGTGATTCATCCACAGGCAGGATCTGGTCAGTTTGTTGTTGTTGGCTTCTTGTCATCTGTTGGTCTGTCTGTGTGTGCATCTATCTGTGCAGCTGAGGGAGCAGGACACTGTGTTTTGCTGAGCTGGTGTTATTACAGCAGCAATTACTGACACACACACACACACACGCATGCTACAGTAACAGCGATAAGCTCATTTGATGATCATGTTTCAGTTATTCCTGTGGTGAAATACTGAGTTTTCAGAACAACGCTGGTTTTAATATATTTGATTTCATAAATCCACACTTAGCCTAGAAGCAGTTTTTTCCATGCGCAGTGAAGTTAACCCACTCCCACTTGAAGAGGACGAGGGTAAGATCCGGGGGACGGATGTCTCATCTGTCATCAGGAAAACAAAACGTGGGCGTTTGACTTGCAGCTTTCATGCAGCCTGCAGAGACACGCAGGCGAGGACACCGGGATTTATCAGCGGCATTGAGAGACTCTGTATAATACTTGAAATGCATCAAGTATTTAGGAGAATGGGTCCAATTCACGTTTCCAGATATCTGCACATTTTACAAGAGCTTAAACTACGTTTTGGCATTCTAAGAAATAATCAAATAAACTTTTCTCTTCGTTTATTCATGCTTTGGAGGGCAGCGGAAACAAACTAACAAAAACAAATCATCGTAGATACCATCAGCTTTACTCTTTTGATACATTTTCAATATCAAAAGTGCACTGACAGCAGCCTCTTACCCAACTCCAAGTGGGCTCCACCAGACTCAACAAGACCCTGGATGACAGGAAATTAAATAGATGATAGCACGTTTAATTTTGTGGATAATGAACAGTATATTATTCTAACTTGTTTGCATTAATTAGAAGCAAATTTACAGTCAGTCACTAGGGTTGGGGGGGCGGGCCAAATCGGTGATAGTGGTTCTCCTCCTCACTCTTACTCTGGTTCATAAGATTTTCTTTGAAAAGCTGCTGTTAAGAAACTGTTAATGTATTTCAGGCTTAAAAAAAGGGGAGGGGGGGGCTTCATTTCATTTCAGAGAAGACACTAAAATTGTCATTAATCTCTAAGCGGAACAGGCTGTTAAATAAGTGCAAAATTGCATTCGAAGCACTTTGTTCCATACGCTTCACACGTCACTAATTGTGAGTGAGACATGCGCTGGGATGTATCACTGGAAATCGAATTCACTTCTAAGCAAACCTTGATGAGTTCTTCAGAAGGAAGAAAAATAAATTAAGGGGACATAGAGTGATGTGTGGGTGACAGGTTGTGTGAATTATTGTAGTTCTGTAAAGTACAACTGAATTTTTTCTTTTACGCACACTGCCTCCAAAGCTTGGGGAGAAAAAAAAGGTGACTGAAGACATTTCATTTGTCATCCGAGAGGCTTCTTCAGTTCTAAAAACAAAAGGTGGAGAGTCCCAGGCATTTAAACCCCAGTGGGGAGCTGTCCCCTTTGGAGGTGGTCGCTGACCCATCATTAATCACGTGCAAGATGTGAACACTGGCATCCTCATGGTTTGATAGAGGAGTAAAAGAAGCATCTATGACGGCTGTGAACGACCATCACTGAACAGAGGAGGTGGCTTATGATACAAGCTGTCAGCCACCTGCAATGCAGTCTTGAGATCCCTTCCCAGGCCCCTCAACCCCGACTCACACCTTACTTCAATACCTCGATAGGTCACATGATAGGGTTTGGCAAGGTGCCAGCAAGGTCTCCCCTGGTGATAATGACCCACGCCTTTTTTCACACCTTTCATGTGATGATGCACATGATTAATAGTGGGCCAACGACCACCTCCAAAGGGGACAACCCCCACTAGGGTTTAAATACCCGGGGGCGCTCCTCCTTTTGGTTTCAAAACCGAAGAAGCCTCTTGGATGAGAGTTGAAACATCTTCAAAAACCTAAAGAAGTCTAATCGCCTTTTTTTTCTCCAAGCTTTTGAGACTGTCATGACCTGGATGGCCGAGAACATACACAGACATAAACACACCGCCAAATAAAAGAGAAAGCTGGATTTCTGCTGAATGAATCAGGTTTGTGTGGTGCTCTGATTATGATTCATTTCCTATGCGTTTGGTGAGTCTGGGTAGAACGTTGGCCTGATGTCTGTTCACACCTGCTTTCATGTACTGTGTGTGTGTGCATGGCAAAAAGGAAAAGCAGGTACATTTCCACAGCAGTGCTTTACCAGACCACCACTTTACGCTGCCATCGAGGTTCACTGGAGAACAGAGATTACTTTTGATGGCTGTGGAGGTAACATCTCTTTATAGAGCAGCTTCATTTCCAGGCACAGAACTGAACTGGAAAAATTTCCACATTAGTCTGCTCACGTCACACGTGGACACGGGCTTGTGTTCATCTCATCTCCCATTCCATTGTTAATTAGGTTTTGGCAACCGAATGGCCTCTCTGTGGTAACACGTTAACCTTATTAAATCTGACACTTACTACCAGTAGACACACATTTGCGTAATCAGAAAGCATCAGCGTTTGTGTTTCCCATTAAACCCTCGGCTTCCTGTCATAACGCCACACTCTCCATGAGAATTTCTCTCAAATGTGAGAGCAGGTTTTAAAAATAGCACGCAAGCTGCTGACTGGGAAAAACGATTGGCCGGACTCCGACTGATAACGACAAGCAGAGAACGGGCGAACAGACGACCGTCATATGTTACTGTGTAACAGCAACTTCTTTAGGGTTCACTGGAAAACTGTAACGCGCTTTTACCGTGAACAGCTGGGATCAATGGAACTAACCTCTAAAGCATTCGTGGTTTTTTTGGTCACCTGATCACTCAAATGCTGTTATTGGTTTTTATCTGTTTTTTGCTCTACACAAATTCAGACGTGCCAAGAAAAAGTATTTGCCCCCTTCTTGATTTCTTAGTTCTTTGCATATTTCTAGCACTTAAATGTTTCAGATCATCAAACAAATTCTAGTGTGAGACAAAGACAAAACCGTCTTTAAATGATGATTACATTTATTAAGGGAAAAATACAAAAATAGAGACGATAAAAAGATAAAAACCTGTGTAGATTTACAATACTTTAAGGCAGATAAAGCAGCAAAAGTAAAATACAAAATAAAGCAAACCAACACCTATTTTTATCTAAAAACTGCATTTTGTATTTATTCAGGTTATCTTTGTTAAATATTAAAATTTGTTTGGTGATCGAAAACATTTAAGTGTGACAAATGTGCAAAAAAACTAAGAAATCAGGAAGGGGGCAAATACTTTTTCACATCACTAAATGGCGCAGCTCTTTAGCAGATAAATGCTACACAGTGTTCTAACCTGAAAACTGTTTTCAAGGTCTAATGTTTGTATTTAGCTCATGAGATCACGTTGGCGTGCAAGATACAATAAGGTGGCGATTAATGGCGGGGACTCAAGGAGGAGCCAGGACACACTGGAGAGAAGGACATGTCTCCAGGCTTGGGCTTGGGAATGCATCAGTGGCCGCTCAGAGACAGAGCTAAAGGAGGTGGCTGGGGGAGCGGGTCTGCTTAGACTGCTGCCTCCATGACCCGGACCCAGATATGCATGAATGGATGGATTTACACAACTGTTAATGAATGCAAAATTTCTAACTTCATTCAATTCAATTCAATTCAACTTTATTTGTATAGTGCCAAATCACAACAAGCAGTCGCCTCAAGGCGCTTCGTATTGTAAGGTAAAGACCCTACAATACTGCAGAGAAAACCCAACAGTCAAAACGACCCCCTATGAGCAGCACTTGGCGATGGTGGGAAGAAAAACTCCCTTTTAACAGGAAGAAACCTCCAGCAGAACCAGGCTCAGGGAGGGGCAGTCATCTGCTGCGACCGGTTGCGGCTGAGGGGAGAGGACAACTACTTCATAAGCTGGCCTATTTCTGAAGGCCTTCACCACTGGAATGCAGATGATAATAAAACCTTGAGCATTATAATACTGTGCATAATTCTTGAGCCACCCATTGTTTCTTTATATTTAGTTTCCAAGGAGCCAGACTTGAACAATGATTCTTCAGGCTTTCTGAAGGGCTTCCAGAGGTTTCCTCTGGACTTGCACTGCTGTGATTTGGGGCTGTATCTCAGAAAATGGTGTCGGGGAACTTGCCAAAACTGATGGATTTATGAACACAGAAAAGCACCGTCAGACCTACCACGCAATAATATCTGTAATCGTCCGATTGGCAAGGGCCTCATTTTTTAGCATGACAGTGATCCCAAACACATTACCGGCATATCTGGCTAGAAAAACACTAAAAAACTTTCACGGATGAGCCTCCTCAGAGTCCAGACGTCAACATTATTGAAAGCAGTTGACAGCAGTTCTCTTGACAGAGAACAAAAGTCAGACAAAATCCCAAGAAGAGCTTTGGAATGTCTTCCAAGAAGCAAGAACTATTCCTGAAGATTACTTAACTTAATCATTTAAAAGAAAGCTTGCCTTCAGGGATTTTAGGCTGTGTTGAGATCCATAAAAAACTGTGTAGGTTTACATTGTCTTTCAAACTTCATAGAATTGTACTAACTCTGTTTTTGCCTTGTATACTGTATTTCTATGTATGTTTACATGTTTCAATAAGTCCCTTTTCCTAGTCCAAAGAAACACTGGGTGGCTCAAGACTTTTGCACAGGACTGCATATTGTGCATTGTCCCTGTTAAAACAACAGTGGGGAAACAAAGTATATATTTAAATCTGAAAGTGAGGCTTGATGATTGTGCTGTCGAGCGCTCGATTCGTCTCATATGTTGCGCGCCAACTGAGTCAACAAGCTAGCCACGGTGCATTTTTAATGTTAGCTGGTTTCCCCTCATCCGGTCATTTTTCCGAAAACCGGGTTCAAGGCACTAAAGTTCTGCACTGAATACAAGAGAACAAATAATTCAGCGCGCTCAGAGGCAAAAAGGAGACTCAGAGTGCATCAGAGCAGGAGCAGTGGAAAATAGAAGATGACGCAAACAACACAGCGCGCATCTATAGCTCAATGTGTGTGTGTGTGCGCGTGTGTGTCCTGAGAGCTGAAAGGATAAAGAAGGAGCACTCGATGCCTGCACAGATTGACTCACAACGTCTCTCTCCAGTGTGATATGTGTGTTTGTGTGAGGGAGGAAGTGCTGACACCACTAATCCTGACTCACTCACTCTGAAGTGAGGAAAAAAAATGCTAAAATTAGAGAGAAGTAATTAAAAAAAACAACAACAAAAAAACCAAAACAAAGGCTTGATTACAAAAATAGCTCATTCTTTTCCTTTTGAGGAAGATGAATCATGTTTGGTGTGAAAACATGAAAGGACGCGGATGGAAGCTGGTAATAAGGGGGTGGATTTTCACAGGGGTGTCCTGTGGATTTTGGACGGGACGGGAGGTGCGAGACCGAAATAGCAGCTTTTGCTAATCGCTGGTTTGGAGTGTTTGTGTCGCTTCGGGTTCTAAGTTGTGTCCCGGAGCTTCCCACTGCTGTTGTGGTTTAACATTGTCTGTGGGACCGTTTAACAGCATCGATGTTACTCTTTTTATTCCAATTCGTCACTCTGACACACATCTACGATATATTTTTATGCTTATGTCATATGACTTTACTGTCTGTGATATATTTCTTTTAATATCACACAGCAGTTTCTTATTATCGTGACAAAATGTTGGTTAAAAAAAAACACTCTGACGTATGTATGTTTATTCATTTTGGGCAGATCAGGCTATCAAAATGAGAAAATGTCATGATAATGTGAAAATAAAAATAATAGAACACTGCTCTCAACTCATCTATTCCACTATCTGTCAGTTGTTTCATATTAGAGTACTGTGAGGTTGTGTGTGCGTGTGTGCGCGCGCATGTGTGAGATGGAGTGATGAGCATCCTCAAAGCTGCCATGATTCTCAGTGCCAGGAAACTTCACACATTGACGTCTTTGCTTAACAGATTGAGGCTGCTACTCTGAGGAGAGCTCACAGCGTGATGCTGGCAGATGATGCCGAGTTGTCAGTCACAAATGCACGTGTGCGTGAGTGTGTGTGTGTGTGAGAGCCTCTCATCGGAGTCATTATGCTAATCCTTGCATGGCCGTCCCGGGTGTTTTGTTGTTTTTAGACACAGATTGACGCTGTGTGTCGTCATCAGACTGTGGGAAATGGGCGAAGCCACAACACAAAGTGTGTGGATTTGTACGAATTATACACTAACATTCATACCAGAGAGGAAGCCTACGGCTAAATCCGGACTGTGTGCAATACCCATACCCCTCACATAGCATGACACAATCTAACTAGTCTCAGGCTCATTATGAGCTATTAATTTCATGTTGTTTTGTGTTCTGATGTGCTGAAGTTTCATTTAAGCCTCTGCAATAAGTCAAATCCAAACTAACAGAAATTTCATAAGCACACGTGACTCTGTGTCTCTCTGACAAGAGCTTAAAAATAGCTTTGTGTGTAATATATGCAAGTGTATATATATATATCTGACTTGCAATACGCTACATTCTCGATTTCTCTGGAGACTTCGCATTGACCTTCACGTCTGTCATTATGTCTGCTGGACATGTTCACGGCTCCCTCGAGGTTTAAATGTTGACTGGAAATATTTTCAAGCATTAGTTATTCAAGATCAACATTTCCAGTTATTCAGCAGCCTTGTATGGATTTACGTGGACGCAAATAGTACTTTGTGTTATTTGTTTTACATTTGCAAGAAAAAGTTTGCAAACATTTGGCCTCTAGAGTATGTGCAAAAGTCTTGAGCCGTCTGACATTTCCTCATGATTTGCTTCCAAGGAGCCTGACTTTCTAGTAATTTCCCAGGCTGTCTGAAGGTCTTTCAATGTTTTTTATTGGTCATTGGCTGCTTTTTCACTCCTTGTCCAGTCCTGGTACCATATTCAGGGGAATGTTGTTGTTTTTTTGCGTTTGTTATCCCACGTAACACTGACCTATGAATCACCGAGCTCAAAGGATGAACCCATGTCTACACATAACAATGCAGCAAAGAACCCACTGTACTTTTAAACACAGATCGTACCTTTAAATACTTTACTTACTGTTTGCCTGTTGCAAAAACACACAATTTGTTCTCATTTCTTTTGTTGAATCTATGAAAAATGCCAACAATAGCACAGTTTGCATAAAAATAATATCTTTGCACCAATAAGATTCCCAAAGAGCTGCTTGTTGAAAACTTGGCATATCTCAGCATGGTGTGCAGTGCATCCTTAAAAAAGGTGAGGAAACTGGACAATACCAACTGGAAAGCATCTGATTGGCAATGGCTTTTTTTTTAAGCATGGCAGTGATTCCAAACACACTGCCATTGCAGTAAAAACATACCTGGATGGAAAAACACCCACTGGACGCTGGACAGAGTATATCTCTTGGCTGATTGGGAATATCCTTGGTGTCTTCCTGGATGAGCTGGGGAGAGGGAAGAGGGATGTCTGTATGAGGGGCCGTAAGGGACATTATTACTGAAACGCTCTCACACACACTACTGAAACGCTCTCACATACACTACTGAAA
>JAVDPK010001822.1:714270-731709 GCA_034780415.1 Cichlasoma orientale | reverse complement strand
TCGAGTAAACAGGAAGGCATTTCAGTAGTGCGTGTGAGCGTGTTTCAGTAGTGTGTGTGAGAGCGTTTCAGTAGTGTATGTGAGCGCTTTTCAGTAGTGTATGTGAGAGCATTTCAGTAGTGTGTGTGAGCGCTTTTCAGTAGTGTATGTGAGAGCATTTCAGTAGTGTGTGTGAGAGCATTTCAGTAGTGTATGTGAGAGCATTTCAGTAGTGTATGTGAGAGCGTTTCAGTAGTGTACGTGAGAGCGTTTCAGTAATAATGTCCCTTACGGCCCCTCATATGTCTGGGTCCGGGCTTCTCTGTTTAGGCTGCTGCCCCAACGACCCGGCCCTGAATAAGTGGCAGAAGATGGATGGATGGATGGATGGATGGACAGACAACAGAGAATTTAACAGGGTATGGACAGATTTTGAAATTAACCAATATCAAAAAAAGTAAAGAAAAAGATGAAGATTGCCTCATACTGAACTGTCAGGCAGTTAAACAGCTCTGTCCTTTATTTACTATCAAAGTAGCAATTAACATGATTCACTGCACAGACACAGGAGGTAAGAATCAAAGTGGCCTACACAAACTACACAAACTAGTACAAATTGGGTTTCTGATATGGATCAGGCAGCGACTGAGCAGGTAGCATGAACATACATGCTTAATCTTGCTATTACATACCTAGACTACTTTGGAAGTAACTTTTATCAGCATTTATCTTGCAGGCTTTGATCATCTGTGTTTAATAGTTTTTCTTTTACAATTTCTTGTGTGTGTGTGTCCCTTGACCCGAGTAACTAGCCGCATACAAAAGCCTCTAAAGCTGTACTGAATTAAATTACCATTTAGATGAACACTTGATGCAGCACATTCATGTCAGCGCTGCCAAGCCTCCCACCAAACTGCTGTCTGAAGATGAGAAACACCGCATGCAGAGGAAAGAGCTGTAATGCATGGAAATCATCCTACTGTCAGTCATCAGGGTTTCATCCTTTATGTCCGTTCTGTTATGTGCCTGCCAGTCCATCCCAACACCTCCTGTCATCTCGGATATATGAGTGTTTTCTGCTAATGCAGACAAGAAATGCCACTAAGGGATCAATGAGGCCAACCCATTCGTGTGTGTTGAGATTGAGCACAAAGTCAGTTTACTCCCACTTAATGGGAGTAACTTCATTTTGTTCGAAATGATGACTGTAACCACTGGTGGTATAGTTGGGAAGACTGAAAACAAATCAGCAGCAAGTGCAGGCATGTGAAAAAGAAAGTACTTCCTCTTCCGATTCCAAGGTTTTAATTATCAGGGATCATTGTCCTGTTGCATGATCCAATTTGGGCTAAGTTGTTGGACAGATGGCCTCTCATATGACTAGAATACTTTGGCATACAGAGGAGCTCATGGTTGACTCAATGACTGTAAGGTGCCCAGATCCCGTGGCTGCAAAACAAGCCCGAATCATCATTCCTCCACCACTGTGCTCGACGGTTGGTATGAGGTGTTCGTGTGATACGCTGTGCTTCATTGTCACCAAATGTGCTGTGGATTATGGCCTCGCATCTCCACTTCGGTCTCATCTGTCCAAAGGACATTGCTCCAGAAGTTTTGCAGTTTGTTCAGATGCAACTTTTCAAACCTGAGCTGTGCTGCCATGTTCATTTTAGAGAAAAGAGGTTTTCTGCTGGCAACCTTTCAAAACAAGCCATACTTGTTTCATTATTTTTCTAATTGTGCTGTCATAAACTTTAATATTTAACATGCCAACTGAGGCCTGTAGAGTCTGAGATGTAGCTCTTGGGTTTGCATGGTCTGACCTTGGGGTGAATTTGCTGGGATTTCCATTGCATTCTCCACTTGAGAATAATCTTTTTCACTGTAGAACGATGAACTTCAAATTGTTTGGAAATGGCCTTATAATCCTTCCCCGATTGATGGATAGGAGAAGTTGCTCCTCAGTTGCAGTTTTAGTCTATCTGCTCTCATTAAATTTAAATCATCCATTTGCATCTCTGAGAAATATACTACAACCTACTCTCACATGTTCCTGCAAGGCCCCAAGTACTCAAACTGATTCAAAATTCCAAAATAATTCCAAAAAACTACCACCCTGTTTATTTTTGCTCCATTTGCAAGACAGAGGATGAAACGGGGAGGTAAGAGACACCAAATGTTTTTTGCAGATGTGCAGAACACAGGGAAAAGGATTGAGTTGTGAAAGAGAAACTTGATCAATAATCAAAGATCAATAATCTTTATTTCATCCCATCTAACCCAGTAGGTTGAACTGAAACAGAATTCTCTGAAGAAGTCAGGATCTGAGAGAGCAAGTAAACAACAATAACACACTTTGATTTATATACTTAAAAGATTTGTCAGCCTTCGACAGACCAAGGCCCAACTTCCTGTGAAAGATCTTTAACTAGTAACATCAAATCAAATGTTCTTTGACTGAAATTTAATTAAGTTCAAAGCGCAATAATCAGATGCATGAGGTTTTCCATTTTATTGACTCGGTGTTTAAACAACAGGCCGTTTAAAATGGAGCCTTGCAAACAGGGCGTTTATTGTTTGGTGCTTAATCACGAGATGCATTATAAAACCAATGTTTCTTTCCTTTTGGCTGAGGTATGAAAATCGCCGTGATGTCAGTGTGATGTGAGACCGCATCGCCTTGTATCGTGCTGAAGTAAAGTCTCTCTTCCCAAACAAAACAGTGGCGGTAGGTGCTCCGGTCCAACGGACGGCTGAGTCGAGGTCGCTGCTGCGTCTGGCATCTCGATCACTCACCTCAGTGCTCTACTAACGAGGGAAACTTTCTCAGGTGTTCATGTTACGTCGGACACCTGTTTCCGTCTCTTGTAAACAATGTCTTTGGCTTCCTGTGTGGTGGTTGTCTGACTGGTGGCGTACTTTAATTCTCTTTCACTTGCAAACAAGCAAACAGAAAAACCTACTGTTAATAATCGGGGAAAAAACAGCTGACATTTGTTATAAAAATCATGCATCATCAGCAGGATGCATTGCAGGACCGCTGCTTAACTCAGCAAAAGCTATTCAGCACTGTTAAAGCAAGCATGCACCGACTTTGAGTCCATGTGCGATAGGGAAAATCTACTGTTCAATAACCTCCTTCTACTTAGTTTGAGTTACAAGTTACAAAGAGCACCTGTAGCTATAGTTTGAAGCAGGCTTATTTGCAAATATCGCCTGCAGATTTTTTCCACGCTGACTGAAAATATCAAAGTTATGCCACCCATGTCAACCCTGCACCCGGTGACTTCGCTTTAGCTGATGATTAAAGCACATTGATGCAGATCAAACACAGTTATAACACATTAGTAAATCAGCAGCTGTTTCCCATCTTTATGCTAAGCTAAGCTAATTGCTTGTTGGCTCTACTTTCATACTTACAGTCCAGACATGATTGCACAGTTCAATGTAAAACTGCACCTTAAAAATGTCGATCAAATTATTTTATACTGGTTCTGGTTACGTCCTCTGAGAGCTTTGCTTAGTTTTGAACGGATATGAACACGGGGGAAACACAGCTGAACTAAATCACGCAGAACGAGACGAGGAAGTAAAAGTAAATACAAAACACGAGACAGGAAACAACTGAACATGGAGACAGAAACGCAGACTTGACACAACACAGGAAGACAGACACACTGAGGGAACACAGACAGAATAATTGTAACACATGAGACTCAACACAAGAGGGAGAGACACAAAGGGAGACCTAAACTCTAAACTAAACTAAAGCATGAGGAATTAAGAACATTAATAAATATGCTAAAAGGGAAACTATGTAACAATATACCCATAATGCAAACCAAGAATCTCATGAAAGATTAGCACAAATCAATATGTGACACTCTGGCTGGCTTTTGATTTGAAAAGATTACAGGAATTCTACAAGTTACGGCCCGCCCTGCGGAGCCTCTGACTGGGTTATGTTTACGGTGTTTGGTGGAGGCGTGATTCATGAGAAGTCATTATTGTTTGGTTTAGGCGCTAGGAGTGAATCAGAGGCACAGTAGGCCCAGTGCCATTGTCTGTTTTACTGGTCACTAGAGCACAGGCACTACATCTTAAATACTACATAATGCATGAAGAGAAAAAAAATTCTGGACTGCACTAATTTCTACACCCTGGTTAAAGCCCCCGTCAGTTTACTTTATAATCTCTCTTTCCTCTCAGTTTTGGATGACTTATTGTTTATCTGTCTTTTAATATTCGTCTGCGAGGAGCTATGCCTGCAGGTATAATTATTCTGGCTGTTGAAGCTGTAAAGCTGCAAAGGTCACTGTTGTCTGGATGAGAGCAACGGTATGTGTTGCCGCAAGTAATTTCACTGCTGTTTATGGATGAGAGTCTTATGAACAATGTAGATGGAAGAAAACTGAGGAGAGTCTGCAAACGGCAGGACTAATATACATAAAAACAGAATTTGTTTTCACATGAAGCTATCTGCATGGGACATGGTGGGATTTTAATGTTTAATTTCCTGCTTTTATTCTTAAAAAGTAGATCATTGGGGCTGTACGTGAGCGCATTGCCAAGCGCAGCTCAGACTTGATAATGACTTTAACTATCAGCGTAGGTTTCAACATCAAAGGAAGACAGACAGAGCCATAACATAAACATTACCACAAAATCAGAATTGACATTAATATTTGGTGTATGACTTAATACTTCAAAGAAAGGAGCGATATTTATGTCAAACACTTTGCACTGATGTCATACTCATCACGCATAACTTGTTTTGATCACATGCATGGCTCAGTATTCTGAAACTCTAAAATCCATCCATTCATTTTCTTCTACTTTAGTGGTTTCCCTTTGTTATAACCCTGTTATAACCCTGCTATAACTCTGCTATAACCAGCTCAGAGCAAATAATGCCACGTAAGCTAGCCTAGCCACAACGCACAATACTAGCAAACATTAGATGATTGTTAACTATTATAGCCGACTTCCTAGTGTTACTGTTGATAGGTGTAGCTATATTTTAGCATGTATTTTTTAGTACTACAAAACCAACCAGCAAAAATGTGCTTTTTCTCCCTGTATTTTCTCTGAATGATTTCTAGCTAATATCAACAAATGTAGATTTTGACTATATATTGTCACTTTATGACATTTTAGAATAGAATAGAATGCCTTTATTGTCATTGTACAGGATGTACAATGATGTTGCACAAACTTGCATGTAATAAACTCAAGATCTTGTTGCCTTTGAAGAGGTTTCTTTGAGATCTGTGACCACTCAGAAGTAGTTGCTGTCTTCAGAGTGACTTTGGTGTGTGAAATGGCAATAAAATGGCAATGAGACAGAGTCTGCGATTGAATGGGGTCACGCTGAGAGTTACATAAAATTTGTTTGTGATAATACAGTGAATGACTGTGATGAATCAGCAAAAATCACAACTCTGTTGCTGTCTACATACACAGAAATTCACATTAGACCAACATTCACATTCAGCTACTTACATCCAGCCAGTCTCAAAGATTAAAAACAGAAATTCCTCCACAAATAGTGACACTCTATCTGCAGGACAGTAATTTAACTGCAACGTGGCACAGGAACATAAGCAGAACACAAACAGTTAAGTCGAGTCCACTATTGCAAAGAGATGTGAGATGAGTTGTGCCCATCGGCGCAGACTGACTCAGATTGATTGGCAATCTGTCTGCAATAGATTAGATAGTGATTCCAGTAAGTCCAAGATGGACTGCAGTTGTTGGGAGGCATGCCGGCTCCACAGGTGACCTGTGAAATCGCCGTGCAATTCTCTTGCAATCAAAAGTGGTCGCACAAATGTTGAGGATGTTGCACACTCAACCTCGGGGGCAACCCGTCGGTCACTGCAGCTGCTTGCAACTGGTCTAAGACAGCAAAAAAATTCAAGGTAATCACTTCTTGGTTGCAAGGAGGTTGCCAACCTATTTTTACTCTAGGGTGACCGAATCATTATGGACATTTGCTCTGTGTCTATTTTAGCAATTAGACATCATAGACCTATTAGTTTTATAAGAAAAGTAACAAACAAAATACTTCTTTTAGTACCTGCTGTGTTCAGACAGAAATGTGCTGCAAAGTAGGAAAAAACATCCGAATTCCAGCTGTAAATGTGCTTGCATCACAGTGTGCACTGAGAGTGTCCTTTTCAATAAAACTAAATTACAGCAGAACCACAGATGTCTAGGCCCCTGCCTATGAAAAGGGTCATAAGCTGGTACTGTAAAAGGACACTCATTACCGCTGGTCTCTGTTCATGAGTTTACACAGCGGCTGTGAATACAAATACTGTGTGTTTAGTATGTTGTGAGTGGTAATATAATTGATCATAGCCATATGGTATACAGCAGAAAAGACAAAAAGATTTGTCTTGTTAGATTTAGGTTATGTTAAAGGTTGAGGTGCAGATTGGTGCAGATCCATTTTTGCCTGTTACTGTCCTCACAGGCATACAATTACAAACGTGTGTGAGATGCACAGCTGTGGGAAGCAGAGATGCTGAACACTGTGGGAAGGTCAGAGTGCTGGGAGGGATCATTCTGTGCCTGGATGAGCAAGGTTACACAGATAAAGACTGTAACCTTTAATCACTAATGTACCACCACGCACTCGTGCACACGCGTGCACACGCATAAACGATTAATTACTTAAACAAACACACAGAGCTCTGAGTTTCTTCAGCACAGTGAAAGCTGTGCTGTGAATATAGTGGGCTAGCATAATTTAAGAGTACGTGGTGCTAAAAAGAAACAGCTGGAGGAACACTGTGCAGCTAATTAGGTTAAGTGGCAACCGGTCAGTGACATGACTGGGTATGAGAGGCAGAGCAGAGCTTCTCAGAAGTAGAGATGGGCAGAGGTTCATCAATCTGGAAAAAAAAAAACTGCATCTACAAATTTCAGAAACAATGTTTCTCATCATAAAATTGTGAAGACCTTGAACATCTCATCATCTACAGTATCAAAAGATTCTGAGAATCTGGGGAGATCTCTGTGCATAAGGACAAAGCTGAAAATCACTATTGGATGCCTGTCATCTTCAGGCCCTCGGGCAGCACTGCATGAAAAACAGGCATAATTCTGGCATAGAAATCACTGCAGGAGCACTTCCTGAAATCATTGTTTCTGAACACAGTTTGCTGTGTCATTCACAGATGCAGGTTAAAGCTCTTTCATGCAAAGACAAAGCTGCAGGTGAACATGATCCGCTGCTAAATTCAAAGCCCTGCATCTCTAGTGGTATGGGGGGTGGGGGGGGGGGGTGCATTAGTGCCTATGGAAGTGGCAGCTTGCACATCTGAAAAGGCACCTTTAGTGCAGAAAGATAAATACAGGTTTTAGGGCAACATGGTGACGATGACGTCTTTTTCAGGGAAGACTACATTTAATCATTAGTTATTATTAATCTCTGGCTCTCTTCCACAGCATGTCTTTTGTCCTGTCTGCCTCCCCTCACCCCCAACTGGTCACTGCAGATGACTGCCCGTCCCTGTGCCTGGTCCTGCTGGGGGTTTCTTCCTGTTAAAGGGGAGTTTTTCCTTCCCGCTGTCTCTTTGGAATGGGGTTTTATGTGGATGTATAACTCATTTGGATATATCTTTCCAAAACATTCTGCTGTTTGCATTGGTAGATAACATTTGTTTACCCATTCAATATTTTGTATATAATAGGTGCCTAATTTGATATGGTAAAATGATACTGGGAAACACATACCTATAATGGGAACAAATTTAGTAATTGTTGAGTAAACAACTCCCACAGGGGGAAAAAAATTCATTTGAGCTCTTATCTCTCTTCTGTCGGCTCTCCCCTCCCCTGCTGCTGACCCTCTGACTGCTTTACTGTGACAAATGTTCATCAGATGTTCTGATGAAGTCCTTTTCAACTCCTCGCTTCTTAGAAATATGTAGAAGAAATCTATTGAAAGAGGTACTGCTGCTTGGGAGCCATCTTATTACATGTGCAGAGTCAAAGAAACACAGACATGTTTTTTAACTTTGCCCTTAAAAAAAAAAGGTTTAAAAAAAGTTTAATGGTCACAGATTTCCTTCTATTATGTAACATTTACGTCATCATTTATAGCTTCAATCCAGACATGATCAATGTTTCTGCATCATTCCAACAGAACACTGAACAAATAGTGAGCAATGAAAAATGCAGGTCCTCTCTGGGCAGCTGTGAAGTCATAAATGACCCTTTATATGCAGTGAACATATGCAGTGAACACATCTGGCACCCTGTCTGTCACGGTGCGTGACTGGGCTGTGTATGGAGGTGAGGACCCAATTGCAGGACGCAGGAGACGGCAGGTAAGAATGATGCTAAGTGGATGCTTATTGAGGTAGAACGAGCAGTGGCAAAATGAACCAAGAGACAAAGCAAACTGACAAAATAAACCTAAACTGGCAGTAAAACTAGAAACATAAGGGAAACGGAGAGCCAGAGAGCAAAACACAGCCAAGGAAAACAACAACGATCCAGCAAGAGACAAGGGGAGGACTGAGGCAATAAACACACAGAAAGGTAATTAGGGAACAGGCAACAGGTGAGGGCCACAGCCGAAACTAATTACACAGACGAGACAAGGGGAAGCAAAACTAAACACAAAGCACCTGGAACAAGGGACTGTCAGAGTAAAACAGGAAACAACTAGACGAAGACAGAAACACTGCACAGGAAGTAACACAACACAACAAAACACATTAAACCAGAGACATGACAGACACGGGGGTACCACACAGGGAACAGAGAAACACTATGAATAACCAGAACTAACAAATATGGAACATTAAACAAACTAAGACTCTAAACGAATAAACTAAGAAACACCATGAAGCCGAACCATGAGAATGAAAACCCAAAATGCTGGGCACAAGGCTCAGAACCATCACACTATCTTTGTTTTAATATTTGGACCCTACCTGCACGCACCACACTATAACTCTCAGAAGAGTATCAGTGCAGCAATGAGACATTTCCTGAGGATCTGTCACAAAAGGAAATCAATTTTGAAGTAGAAGTCCTTTCGGGCACACGGGGTACGGCTGAAGAACCTCCTCCCTCACAGCGGCACAAAGAGGAGCTCCATCTAAGCTCTAACTAGCATTTAAACAACAATTGGCATTTTGTCTTGAGCATAACATTGACCTCTGTGACAGACGGATCAAATGACACATCATGTTCAGGCACCCTTTTTGACAATAATACACTTCTTGGAAAATCACGTGTTTTTCTCTTATAAACTCGTGACAGCAGCAGCTACAGATGCTTCATTTTTTAACTGAATATTTTAATCCTTTCCTGCACTGTAAAACCATCCTTAGCGCATCAGAACTGAGAAATAACCTTAACTGAATGCTGTGTATTTAAGAAATATGTATACTCATGACCACTTCATTAGGTACACCTTGCTATTATTGGGTTGGACCATTATTTCCTTAATTCTTAAACATTACTGTAAAATAAATTGTAATCAAAAAAACACATCCAAGAGCTCAACATGAATAGATCTGAAATGAATAGATCAGCTTACAGAGCAGCACGGTGTTGCCAAATCTGGCTGTTTGTGTCAGGATCGGACTGATAGATGATCAAATATTGGAGCAGTGCATCCCCAGTACCCAGCATGCTGAGCATGTGTTAGCGGCTTATACGTCATTCTGTTTTTCCTAAAACAGGCAGTGACGATCAGGAGACCGTGGATGTCGGGTCATCTGATGCAACACTGTATCATTCTACGGCCTCTGTGGAGCCCAGCGGTGTGTTTTGGCTCGTTGTCCTGCTGTTGCTGCTGTACGCACAAACAAGACAGGGTGGAATGTTGGGATAGCCGTCCTCTCCGCCCCTCTTACAAACACACAGGATCACAGGAGATCACACATGCCTTCACTTTTTCAGAGTCTCAAACACAAAACAGCCGGAAAGAAAAATGTTACCAAACCAAAGTTTGAGTGATTCATGGCCCGAGCCCTTGTCTTTTGTCTTCATATTGATCTGGCAGCAGGCGTGATTATGAAGGCCTGATTCATGCACTTTCTTCACAATAGTTCACGTTGAGATACATAATGAAACAAAATGATATTGGCTTCAATCTAAGGTGCTGTTACTTGGTGATTTCTGAGGCTGGTAAAGCCAATGAACTTACCCTTGTTCTTTCTTCCTTGAGGCGATCTTTACACGAGCCGGTTTCATAACAGCATTTGATGATTCTGCGACTGCACTTCAAGGATTTTTTCCTTTATTTAAAGTAACAGACTGCTATTTCTCTGCACTCAGTGGAGCAGTACTTGTTGGTGGTGCTTGCTGGTTAGGTTTACTGCCAGTAGTGTATAAAATTTTTAATGAGGGCAAAAAATCAAAAACTTTTAACATATTAAGGCTTGTTAGGAGCAGAAAACATCACATTTTAATGCACTGGATAGCGTTTCAATGCAGATGGCAATCAATGGTAGTCGATAGACTTAACCCCATAATGCCAAACATACTTCAAATGTTCTGCTGTTCACAGACTTCCGGCAACAATTACCGTAATAAGCCTATTTTGGGTGTGAAGCGCAATTTCTCAGCTTACAGAAACCGTTTGACTTTTTCCCAATACTACAAACGGTCGCGTAATTACGGCAAGTCAAAGTGCATTTGATCAGCCATCGCAGCGGTGTTACGCTCGACATTAACCAGCTGTTCACGGCAGGTAAGGGCAGGTCACAGGTGCATCGCCCGCTGTTAGACGGTTAAAGAAACATGACATGCTCCTCTTTTCTATCTTCTCATTCCCCTCCAACCAGTCACAGCAGATAGCTTCACCACCCTCACCCATGTTCTGTCTCTACCTGTAAAAAGGGAGTTCTTCCTCCCCACTCTTGACAAGTGCTTGATTATAGGAGATATTTTAGGGTCTTTGTTGTCAACTGACACTCTCTAAATAAGAGAAAGGAAAGAGAGAAAGTTTCTGTGTCAAGTGTTCCCATGTTCTGGGTCTCTTGTCTCATGTGCATTGTATTTAGTTTTGCTTCCCTCGGCTCGTTACCCCTGATTAGTTTCAGCTGTGTACCCTGGTGTTTCCCATTCCCCTAACGATCTTGTGTGTATTTATAGCCTCGGTTTCCCCTCAATTCTTTGCTGTGTCGTACTGAGTGTTAACTTTTCGCCACTGTTTCCTGCGGTCCTGTTATCCTCCCGCATGCGTCTCCTAGTTTTGATTTATGGACTTTTAGTCTGCTTTTGAATTACCTGCCTTTCCTTAATAAAGATGTTTTTTTTTTCTCCTTTAATTCTGTGCCAAGAGTCTCCATTTGGGTCCTGAAATCATTCTAAACGTGACCGATTGTGTCTTAAACCCAACCGAGTAGTTTTGGTCTCTAAACCTAACCGGATGGCACTCACACTCCTGTCCTTTGGTCGGAAGTGGTGCAGTTCTGCCAACTCCCACCTTCTCTTGAAGACACGTTATTTTTGTAGGACTCTAAACTAGAAGTTTTTTTTTTTTAAACATTTTTTTTCTCACCAAATTTAATTTGTGTTGTGTAGATTTTAAGTGTTCAGTTCATATACGGCAGAAAATGGTAACATTTAAAGGAAAAACCGTTGTGTGGGTAGATGTATCTACCTCTAAGTGGGTGCTGTAGTGTGTTAATTGTACCAGTTACTATACAACTTGCCAGAGCCATCGCGAAGTACAGTGTGAAGCATCTCGGCTTACGCTGCCCATTTCTAAGCTGAAAACTGAGAACATGGTGTGAAACATGTTGCTTCAATCCTGATGACTGTTGATTTGACAGACTGTCACCAAACTGTAAACAGAGACCAAGAAACAACAAACTGTGGAAATATCTGATCAGCGATCAGTTCACCACAGAAAAACCATTATGTAATATTCCACACACTCATTCTTGTGTGTCTATTTTTGACACTTTATCTTGACCACCAAACTCAACTTGTCCTGAATTCTGTGGTGCAGCTCCATTAAGACTTCACAAAGTGTTCTGCTATTGTTCTCACGCCGTGCCTGTGGTGACATTTACAAAGACAGTTACATAACTTATGAATCAAAGGGCCCCTATAGGCCCAGAAAGGGTATGTTTTCCCTGCTGTGAATAAAAAAGACTGTAATTCAGTGGCATAGGTGATATATGCCATCATAAACCATGCTAAACCAAGAAAATGTCAAACGAAGGTTATAAGTTCTTATAAGTGACTTACGGAGAACGATGTGATTCTGTACCCGCGTACTTTTTCTGTTTGTACAGTACGCTGATTACCTCAATTTGGATTGTAAACCACACAGATTATTACACATCTATGCAACAGTACTTACTACAACAACAATAATACTAGTTTAAAAATAAATCTGCAGCAGATGTTACAACTTCATCCAACTTGTTAAGTGGTATGAAATAAAGGCATACACTTGACTGTAAAAAAAAAAAAAGTATTTTGTGTAGTGTTTCCAGTTGAGTAACGGATAATTTGTCTGTCTGGTGATGGCGGATGCCCTAACATGCAGGCCTGCACTGTTGATCAGTGAGTAAAAGCTGAGCAGCAGCAACAACTGAAGAAGCTGCTGATCGGCTGTCTGGAGTAAGGCGGCTTCTTAAATGTCACGCTTACTAAAACTGAAACTCATTTCAGCTGTAACTGTAACTTTAGTCCAAAAGCAGAAAAATCACAGCTAAAAATGAACCCTGATGCCTAAATTTCAGCATTTACTTTGTTCACTTGCCACGTAGATAAATGCTGCACTAATAATTCCAGAAATCTCTGTATGTCCATCCGTCTGTTCCTTCAGTGTCTTAAACACCATTCTTCTGATCTGCTTCAAACTTGGCGCATGTATTACTGGAGACCCGAGCAGGTGCAGTGCCAAGTCTGAGGTCATTTGGATAAGTAAATTTCATGTTTTATCTAAAGGTTGTTTCCTGTAAAGAGCAAAACAAAAGGCTGGACTGGATGGGGCCAGTGGCAAAAATACAAAACAAAAAATAACTAGATTAGAATTCCAGATAGCAGGCAAACAGACAGGAAGTGCACAGCAGGAAAGCAATGACAAGGACGCGACAACAGGCACAGAAAACACAGGACTAAAATACACCAGGGGATAATGAGGGGAGTGAAAACAGCTGGGAACACAGGTGACGCTAATTACTTTGATGAGACCAGGGGAAGCAAAACAGACCACAACAGACAGGGACAGGACGACTATCAAAATAAAACAGGAAGTCAGAAGGGGGAACAAAGACGCAGACCTGACACCGGTAAACAACAACAAGGAACTAGAAAACAAAACATAACCAAACCCCCAATCAAAAGAAACCCAGAACAAACAAAATTAAGCAAAAACAAAACACACGACACTTACAGACATTCTGTACTTAAGTAAAAGTACAGATAGTGAAAGTTGAAGTACTGATTCAACTTCTTTACTCAAGTAAAAGTAATAAAGGTACAGGACCCCCTGTGTCCCTTCATAGATATGCCTCCTCAGACCATCACTATCAAACCACTAAACAATGTTACAGGCAGCGTAACGTTCTCCACGGCTTCTTCAGACCATTTCATGTCTGTCACACGTGCTCAGGGTGAACCTGCTCTGTGAAAAGCACAGGGCACCAGTGGTCGCCCTGCCAATTCTGGTATGTTATGGCAAATGCCAATCGGGCTCCACGGTGCCGGGCAGTGAGCACAGGGACCAGTAGAGGACATCCTCAGGCCACCCTCATGAAGTCAGTTCCTGATTGGTCTGTTTGCTGGAGGTCATTTTGTAGCTCTGCAGGGCTCATCCTGTTCCTCCTGCACAAAGGAGCAGATACTGATCCTGCTGATGGGTGGAGGACGTCTTTTCAAACAGTAATGTTATTAAAGCCTGTATGTAACTATACAACTATACAAAAAATAATTTGTTAAACTATTCCAGAATGGGCACAGCACTAATAATGACAGTTGTAGATGTAAGTGCACAATATACATTTCTGCATTATTTTAAAAACATAGCGATCACCTCCTGTTTGACCTCTTTGAGCTTCACATACAAATGTGCCAAACCAGCCAAAACCAGGCCTGACCGGAGAGGTTCAACACTGCACTGTTTGTACCGCACTTCTAAGAAGCCTGTCGTAAAAATTTCTCCCACAGCAGAGCCGCAATCCTCCGTCGGCCAGTCTGAAAGCTGATTTCTTTAAAAGTACGAGGCTCTCGTGACAGATCCTAAATCTGCTTGCATACATTTCTTAACTGCTTCTGCAGTGGAAAACTGTAAGTCATGATAATGACCGGGAGCTAACTTGTACATTCATGATAACACTGGATGCTGGCGTCATAGTTTGACATGTGCACGATAAAATCATTCACCACATGGCACATGTTTGTCATGTTTAAGGACAAGGCAATAGATAATGAACACTCCTATGAAATTAGGTTAAGACCAAACATAAACACACCCACATGCTGGCCCGGCCTCATGCCTGCTGCGGCACGAACTCAGACAGCTCGCTTTCCTGCTGTAAAAGTGACAATGCTGTGCAGCTGTTTTACAGCAGCTTATTATAGCTGTGCTGTCTCTAAGGCTGAACAGTAACTTCACACAAACGCACAAAAAATATAGAATCTTACATGTTTTTATTTGCCATGGTGTACATTAATGAAGCAGTTCTATCATCCTGTAGCTGCCAATGATTTCTTCAATGATTTCTCTCTTTGTGGATTTACACGACTGAATTCAGCAAGATGTAAGCAGATGTTTCACGAGCTATCTTAGCTGACTTCCATCTTAGCTGACACTGACAGTATACTCTTTATACTGTCTTTATACTGACGGTATACATTTGGCATAAAGGTGGAATTAAGCTTAAATTCAAACTCATCTCTGCTACACTTGACGTAACCTGTAACTCTGACCATGAACACCACAGCTGCTGTGCACCCGGTCCAACACAGAGCTTTACTGTAAATTCACCACAGTAGGACAAACTGACCTGTTTATCACCAAAACTAAACTACAAACTAATTAGATGATCTGTACCTCACAGCAGTGCCCAACATTAGTCAGATAATCTATTAAAAATGCTCCAAAAGGCACCAATAGCTAAGTAAGTAAGTAAGTAAGTAAGTAAAAATTTATTTGTATAGCACATTTCAGCAGCAAAGCAATTCAAAGTGCTTTACATCATAAGAACATCAAACAAATGTGCAGTAAAAGCATTAAAACATCAATCAAGTACGCAGCAAATCATCAAAACATCAGAATCGTCACACAAAATCATAAAAACCATCAAGCAGACACGCATGATAATCATAAGCAGATGGTCAGTGTACAATAAGATATTTTGTTTAGAGCAGCTTTCGCCCCGATTTGTTTGCGGACTACTAATCAAAAGCAGCTTTAAACAGGTGGGTTTTCAGCCTTGATTTAAAGGAATAAAACCTAGTTGCAAAGGTTCAGGTTAATAGGTCAATAACTTGAAGTAGCAAAGTAGCTACAATGTAAGCTTGGAGGCTTTTCTGTACATAATTTACATCTTCATATATGTGAATCCTTTTGTCTTTATCAAGGCTTACACTACAGCTGTAATAATATAATTTCTACTATATTGAACTGTGAGTTCCTGATATTTTCCTTTATATGGTATATAAAAAACTGCTGTACAGACATCAAATAAGAGCCATAAGGATTCATACTTTATTTTGCGTCATATCCTGGTCAGTGCATCCTGTCTCCAAGTTTTCCACACACAAGGAAGGAGATTTGTTTGCCAGTCGGCTGTCGTCGATGATGCTGCGCAGGTTGAACCTGAAATCTCTCACCAAAGTATTCATAACACACCAGCAACAGCAACTCCACAGCCATAGCAACAGTAAATACCTAAACTGGAAATTTTATTAGCATCTCAGTGTTATTTTCCAAGAACTCTGATAATATTTTATACCATTTTACTTCACAGAATTCAGTGTGTTTACATTTCTCTGCAGCCTGTCTCAGTGCACCATTAAAGTGGACTGTTGACAAGATCGCTGATGCATGCAGTGACACACAGAAGAGGCTTAATAACGGTACAACTAAAGCATTAGCATATTTGCATGAAATGCTGCACATTTTATTTATTTCTATTTATTTCCCGGCTCTTTTTCCTCACACAGGACTGCTGAGAAATATTATTAAAGCTGTTCCTCAAGTTAGAATGATAAAAATGAGCTTAGAGTAAGGTTTGCAGAAACCAGCAACAAAAAAGAATCTATGGATGACGATTTTGTGTTGCTTTTAGTTTACAGTGGCTACAGTCCTGATGCTTTTTGCTGGTGTATTCAGCATTATCATTGTCAGTGAAAATATTGCATTCACATGAGGATTTTAGCAAGACAAATGACCACTATACACACGTTTCTAATGTGTATTTAATGCATATTTAAATGCAGCTATCAGCACTAAATCTCTAAGTTGGTGTCATTGCAGAAGAAGAGGGTGCAGCATCATGATGCAGGATTAGTCAAGCCTCAAAGAATTGTAAAATTATGTGGAAATCATCCTTGAACTCCAGACACTTAAAAAAAACAACCCTTTTCATGGACCACTCCTTCATGTTAAGCAGGCAACATTATTTCATTGGTATCTTGTGACTTGCATCAGTGAACGGAGCATATGATGGGAACTTGATGTACAGAGATTACGGCAACAGGGTTGTGGTCTCATTTGAAAGGTCAAGTCAAAGCCCAGTTTTCTAGTAAAAAAAAAGAACTATTTGTTTGCTTGTAAACTCGCAACACAATAAAATTCACCTGACAGGCACGCACAATAAATGCAAATGAATGTTAAAAAAAAAAAAAAAAGAAGAAGTATGTTAAAGGGCAACATTGGAGGATGGTTTACTGCACCTTTTAGCACCTGTGTGCATAAGTTTACATTTTGAGGACTGGAGAAATAAATTTGCATATTTAGGGGAATAAAAATATACATAATTTTAAGAAATTAATTCAGTGCAGTGCAAAAGTGTTGAGCAACCTCTCAGTTCCTTATATGCTGTTAGGAAAATGGGGAAATAGATGCAGTGATTTATTGAAAGGTGAAGCCATACATGCATCAATTACATGGTGGAGCAAAATCTGATTAATACTTTTCTGTGTTCATAATTCCAATAATTCTGATAAGATCTCCAACATCACTTGTAACGCAGCCCTAAACCATAACAGAGCCTCCACTGCATTTTACAGATAGACACGCACTGTTGTAACTCTCTCCTATCCTCCTCTGTGCATATTGACAATGAACCACAATTTTCAAATTTCAGTTCAATTCAATTTTATTTATACAGCGCCAAATCACAACAAGCATTCGCCTCAAGGTGCTTTGTATTGTAAAATAAAGACACTACAATAATTACAGAGAAAACCCAACAGTCAAAACGACCCCCTATGAGCAAGCATTTGGCGACAGTGGGAAGGAAA
>JAVDPK010001822.1:697221-713717 GCA_034780415.1 Cichlasoma orientale | reverse complement strand
CCTGAAAGCTGAAGGCTCTGCCTCCCATTCTACTCTTAAGTATCCTAGGAACCACAAGTAAGCCAGCAGCCTGAGAGCGAAGTGCTCTATTGGGGTGATACGGTACTACGAGGTCTTTAAGATAAGATAAGAAGAGAGTTTGGATTCATAACCCCGTACGACCTGTTCTCTTTGATTTTCAGTCCAGTACTTGTATAACCTGACTTATGACAGTCTTTTCTCCCTGTTTCATTGACAGCCATCCTTCCACTAATGAATTATGATGAATTATGGGGAAAGGAAATAAGTTTCCTTAGGCGATGGTCGCCAAGCAGAGCAGTTTAGAAAGTGTATATTATGTCACCTGAGTGTAATAGAGAACACTCAGTCTATTATATTACAGTACTTCAGATAATACCTATACCACACAATGCCTGCCTAGCAAAGCAGAATCACTGGACTGAAAGCTTATGTAAGTTCTGTAGTGTCTGTTTTCCGGTTGCCCCTGGCAGCAGCAAGTAGAGGAGTTAACACCATGTGTCTCTATTCAAGGACAGCAGCTTTCACACTTAATAACTGTCAAGTAACTAACAACAGTCAAGAGTGGATGCTGAAGAGACGCTGAGTGAAGATGAAAGCCAGCATGCTGAAGGAAAACAAAGAGGAAAGGTAAGGTTTCAAAGAGCAAGTGTTGGTGTCAGCGTGACCTGTAATAAATGGTAATAAACTGCAATGATTCTGCATTTTTGCAGAATAGCACATGAGAGCAAATTGATCAGAAGTTTCTCAGTGATTTAGCCAAGAATGTGCGACAGCAATTATGGTCAGCCTTTCTTTGCACATGTAAACACGCAGCACGTGGGCTGTAGGATATCCTGGCCCCACCTGTGAAGCACTCCATCTGCAGGTATTTAATGAGGAAAGAAAACCAAACTAAGAGTTACTGATTAATCAAAAACAACCATTTAGTTATTGACAGTTAAGGTGGAATCATCTGGAATTACCAAAGAGAACTACAAAAGAAACAAAATAACATGTAAATGTGAAATAGTAAAACTACTCATTAAGAAGAATAACGCTTTTCATTATTTTTCTACTGGATTTCAGATGTGTTCATATATTAATTTAATTTTACTGTAAGATCACAGCACTAAATCATACTTTCATGTCTGAAAAATGCAGTAAAAAAATATAGCACCCTCTTTGGTGTCATAAAATGAAAACACCCACAAAAAAACTATCAAATAAAAACACATTTATTTATGCCCTGGTGTCAATATGGTAAACTAAAGCAGCCGGTAAAAAAAACACACAAGTTACCTCATTTATGTATAAACATCAAGATTGAAACTAGTTTGAACTTTAGGTACGCGTGAAGCTAATTTTCACAGTTATGCTAGCTCAAATTTTTGGGTAAATAATGCCAGCAGAATTATTCCAAAAATGAAGTTGCACGGACACGACGCTCATGATTTCAGTGAATTTCCTGGAAAACATGCCTGTCGTTAAAGTCAACCACAGCCGCTCAAAACATGGCCTTAGACGTAGCTTCGAGGCTAACCAACGGCACGCTAAACAAAGTAACGGCTGTGGGGACCCACTTTCCCCTTTTAGTGGGTTTTCCAGTACTAACTAACAGTGGTTAGCTGCCTACTTTATACTGTGCAGGCTGTTTGATTTCAGTTAAATGCTACTTTAATCACTGGCATTTACACGCTTATCTTGAATTTCGGTGTGTCATAGATGCAACAGTGCTCCATTGTGCTTTCAACTCATGTGAACTGTTTATACCCCATGGATTTAGCAGTTAAGTGTATCATGTTCTGCTAGCGCCTGATGTCAAGCTTATCACAGCATCTTTAGTATTACATAACTGTGCTACAATTGCATTTAATCAGAAAGCAAACAAACACGCGGAGCTTTGTTGTTGTCTGTATTGATAGCTGAAGGTCTGGTTTGCCCCACATAACAGGTACTCAGGGGACATCGAACACAGCAGTGACCACTGTGGCGTGCAACATGTGACCTAAGCATCTCATTTTGGTGAAAGCTAATCTATCATGCAATGCTTTTTTGTTTTTTTCTAGCAGAGAAGTGCTAACTGCAGCATTCTGCACAAGTTTGACTGGTCAGTTATCTGCTGTTTATCCTTAAAGTCCATTAAACTGACCTCGTTCCAACCAGCGTGTAAAGCAGACTTTAGGACCAGAGAAACAAAGGTTAAAAAATATAATTGGTCATCGAAAAACAAAATCAAAAACAAAAAAAACATTTAAGCATTAAAAAAAAAAACAGTGCACAGGGACTAATTACCCCGGCTGTACCGCTAAAAATGCTCCAGCCTATGAAAGTCCAATTATTCTGGTGAGCAGAGTCTACATTTAAAATCCACTCACACAAGCTGTTTTCGCTTTATCCAAAGTGGCTCTCTAAAAACTGGAGGACACGCTGTCTCGTTGTGAAATGAAGCTCTTTATTATTGAATTCATGATTCTAAAGAGCGGCCAGCGCTAACGGAGCTGCAGAGTGAACGACTGCTGCAACATGCAGTCAGCGCACACACCGCCACCGAGGCAATTAAGTCCTTCAAACCCTTGAGTCATCGCCCACCTGTGGCACAACAGATCCATCATCAGACTTGGCCGATTTAGGCGGCCACAAGACGCCTGTTATATTGTTTCTGTTTGAGTTATGTGCGTCACTGGATCTGCCGCCGCCCCATCTAAACACACACATGTACACACTCCCAAACTGACATCAGAAAGACCTTTGATAACAGTGCCTTATGTCTTTGGTAATTGAATCCTCACTCCTGTGTCTTGTCTTCTGTAGTCTAAAGCCTTTGTAGACGATTATCCTCACAGTCAAGACACACAAATAATCTGTTTCTCCTTACTATGCATAGATTCATTTTCTCGTCCCTGCTGCTCTGCTGCCATTGATCCAAGAAGTTCTGGAAAGCAAGCTGTGTTTACCCTGTCAGAGTCCTTGCAGCACTTAACAGTCATTAGCATGGCACGAAGCCTGGCAGCTATTTGGAGTAAAGCTAACTACTTAGTAATTACTCCAATTTGCATAATATGTGTAAATTATTGTTGTTACAATAGCATTAACGACTAATCCTGCGTGGTAACAATCCCAGTTTTTTGGGCGAGCAGTGAGTCTGAGCAGCAGGCCGGCAGTGCTTTGAGGTGATGAATACTGCAATTATAATAACAGTGAAAGGACCGGCCGCACTGGAGCAAGCTTTTGTTGCATGCAGGTACACAGTCTGAAAACCACGGGTTATCTTTCGATTATGATTTGGCTTCTTCTTCTTCTTCTTGTGTATTATATGTATCATACATATCATACATATAAACTGTATATTTTTGAGCTAGAAATGACTCTCTTTGGATGAGAGGAAGTTATCAGCTATGGCTTGCAAGCTTGGTTATTAAGTTGCATTCATAAACTGTAGGCAAAGACATATAGATCTCTAACACAAAGCCAATATGTAGCACTAATTAGTGCTAAATAACAGACTAATACAACATTACTAGAAAACAATACTACAATTTCACTCAACAAAACTACAGATGTGCTGTACCACACAGCTAGCAGATAGCTGATTGCCACCTGCTATCTGCCAGGCCTCAGCTCCCTGAGTTGCTACACCTGTTAAATCAAAGTAGCCACGTGTCTAACTTTAGGTCTCAACAGTATCCATATGAATGAGTTATAATCAAAATTTAATTCCTGTGCAGTTATTACGAAGTGGGAAGCAATCCCTAGACCTCAAATCTGGGTTCTAGGGATAGCAGACTAGCTCATGGGTCCCAGACTGGTGGCACTGGCTACACTGGAAAGACTACGAATACCAAAGTACTGTTTTTATGTGCCGCCGTAGCTGATTTGGGTCTCATTGAAGTTGTATTGGATGTTTTAAGTTGTTTTGTTTTGTTCTGGGTATTTTACCTTTATGAGTTTTGTTTGTAGTATTTTAATGTACTCTAAGTCATTTTTGGTCATTTTAAGTCCTGTTGAGCCTCCTTTCATCTCTTTGTAATGGTTTTCGGTATCGTTGCAGGCATTTTGCATCTCCTTGTAGCGGTTTTTCTGTTGTCATTTTAAAACTTTGTAGTCCAGCCATTATTTTTTTTCTGTACAGTGTATTCTGCATCATCATGCAGTTGCACCCCCCCCCCCCTTTTGGAGTCAGTATGATTCTGTATCTGTTTATTTTTGGTTTTCTTTGTCATCATCTCGTAGAAAGCATGCATCACTTCACTGGCATTTTAAGTCTCTGTGTGTTGGGATCAGTTTTTTTTCAAATATCGAGTTCTTCTCTTCAATAACAAATTAACAGTGACTTTAAACGAAGCTTCTGGCCCCGAGCAAGTCCAGTCAGATAAAGCCCGTTTTAACTTTGCATAATTTGACTCCTCAACCACTTTCTATTGTCTCCTATAGTCGAACTACTTCTGCATACTTCAACTTACAAAAACCATTCAACCAGCATTAGATTCAGCTTCTTTAGTTTTATAGTTAGACATATATATATATACATACTATAGACATAGTTTTTCCAGTTATTTTATTTGTGTTACACATAATTCTAAGAACTGACATTCTAACCCAACAGAAATACAAAATAACTCTCCTCTAACAAGCCCTGTGCACTCTTTATGAGGCCCGAGGAGGATGCTAAATGTGCAGCGCATAAACACAGTTCAATTCATGCTGAATAGCATTTTCTCGTGTTTGCTTAAATTGAAGCTGCCAGCTTAGATGACTGTCATTGACTCAAGTATAAGACAGAAGAGCAGGGAGTAGTCATCTGGACACAGATAGCCTGGACAGAGAGCACAGCTGCAGAAGGCACCAAAATTAGATGTGTGAGCAATTTTCACGTGTGTGTTTGGGTGTTGGCGTACATCTGCTGCATTTGGTGTGTGTGTTCTGTTGTGTGTCTGCCGTTGTCTGGATTTTTCTCTGTGTCAGTGAGAGAGATAGAAAACAAATCAGAGACGAGGTTCAACATGTTCTGCTTTTTTAGATCACACGCACCGCAAGCGTTTTTCCATTCAAACTTTACGCCGTTCACTTTAACTTCAGTCCCCTGAAAGCAGGTTTTTCAGCCTACTACACTGGACTTAACTGGAGCACTGGCTGCTGTTTTAGCTTAAAAAGAAAAACACAATAACAAGAAAACTGACTGTACAGGAGCCAAGAATAGCTGGGGCTTTACCCTCTAATCTGATCTGCTTAATTCTCTGCGAGTAACCAAAGGTCAGTTTCTCAAGAGTATGCTGCAATAAATGGATTATCTCGAGAAAATGACTTTATTGCTTGAGAAACAATCCACTGCATTTATTCGATTATATCGAGAAAACAAAAACACGGTAATGAGATGATTAACTTAATTAACTAAAATCCAATTAAGCTCAAATTTCAAATTACATAATTTCTGAGTGTTTTTTCCTTGAGGTCTACATAGTCCTTTGATCAGAACCTCAGATGAATGGCTAATTCTATTGGAACGAGCTGTCGATTAATTTCCCTGTGGGGTGTTTTATTCAGAGCAAACACATAGCAGGTGGCTTCTTCTGAAGGATACCTTCAACTCTACTATTCTGCGATGGTTTTTATAATTCATAGTGAAAAAAATAAAGCAAACATGAAAGGCAGACCTCTGTTACTGCTGAATTATAGATGACTTCCTGTGGCTCAGTTATACTTAGTTGACCATGCGCTATTAAGGTGGATGTGGGTGGCTGCTTTTGGAAGGCGACCAACCAAACAGTCAATCAGTGCATGTTCAACAGTCACGCGTCATTCTAGTAAACACTCATGTGCAGAAAAGTGTTAAACCTGATTTATTAAGTAACTGTATCTTTACTACACGTGCGCACACAATCAGTTGCTGAGGGCCCTCTTCCTGTTAACCAAAATGTGAGGAAATCACTGTTTTAGAGGTACAAGGTTTATTCTGGGTCTGGAGAGCATACCTGAGACACCGAGCCGCAGGAAATCGATGCAAAGTCACAAACCTGTGAACGGAAGTATAAAGCATAGGTAGATTAAACATTAGACACAGCTCTTCGTGTAATAAAGGACTGCTGAATGCTATCACTGCTACTGGCCTGAAGACAATGGCAGTCACAGGAACAATGTTGTACACTATACAGATTGTGCAGATTACGTTCTGCTGCAGTGTGTTACATTTTTCATACGATTGTATTTAAGGTGTTTTTCTTTGCATGGTCGAGTTTTCAACAGTTGTGTAAGAGTTGTGATATTTGAGTCCCAGCCCAATCCACCCCTCATCAGATCACTCTGTAATCATGATTTAGACGTTCACTTTGATGTACCATGCAATCGTTTTGTGCAAATGGACACTTTGGTGTCGTAACAACTGCCCCACTCAGTCCTGTGTTGCATGATAACAGTCTGCAGGCTGAACATCAACATCTCTCCTTCCTCTGCTACAAAATCTCCAAACTTCAGAAGGACATAATGAGTCAGTTTATTTCCCACTAAATGTTCTTCTACGCCAAGTCAGTCTGCAGGGACGTACATTCAACTCGAGTTACGTGAGACGGCCTCGTACCTCGGAGGGCTCAAAGGTTACCAAAGAATTCAGGTTTTATTTAATTATAGCCTAATGACAAATTACAGTCCCACTGTTTTTCAGGCGACCGGCTTTTTATTAGAAGACTTAATTTGGTGAAGTTGCCAGTGAATACAGTGAATACAAGGGAGCAAAGTTCCTCTTTAAAAATACCAGATAGTGATAGTCGGTACTAAGTGAACTGAAGATCGCCGCAGAAGCGCTACACACTGATGACCCCTTTATTAGGTAAATCTGTTCAACTGCTTGTCAACACAAAGATCTAATCAGCCAATCACATGGCAGAGACTCAGTACATTTAAGCATGTAGGCATGGTTTAAGATTACCTGAAGTTCAAACTGGGCATCGGAATGGGGAAGAAAGGGAATTTAAACAACTTTGAATGTGGCATGGTTCCCAGTGTCAGACGGGGCTGTTCTGAGTATTTCAGAAACTGCTGATCTACCGGGATTTTCCCACACACAACCGCTCGTTACAAGTAGGGTGTGCAGAAGAGCCGCTCTGAATGCACAACACGTCGACTCTTGAAGGAGATGGGCTGCAGCACCAGAAGACCACACCGGGTGCTACTCACTGTCAGCTAAGAACAGCTGAGGTTATGATTGGCAAGGTTTACCAAAAGTGAACAACAGAAGGTTGGAAAAACGTTGCCTGGTCTGATGAGATACTTTCTTGGCACACTTTGAGCCTCTTAGTACCAAACATTGTTCAAACACCACAGTCCACCTGAGTACTGTTGCTGACCGTGTCCGTCAACGGTCCAACCTGGTACCAGCAAGGTGTACTTAAGAAAGTGGCCTGCAAGTGTCTATATGCCGTTTATGCAAGAAAAAGGCAGTATATTGCATAATTACACAATAGCTTTGGGGGAACAGACCTAACTCGGTGTTTACTGTTTAGCTTTTCGAACCAAATTACACCAACTGTTAGTGTTGGTAGCATCATGCCAGCAGAACTGCTAAATTAAATTGAGTGCAATCAAAAACAAAAGAGACAGACTACCCCAGAATTCTTCAGAATAACCTCAAACCATTGGTTGAGAACTCTGGACAAGAACAGGTCCTGGCCACACCCTCAGAAACCTGCCAGAAACATCACTGGGCAGGCCTGGAATCCACAGGGACAGAGGGAGAGGGGAAGGCCCGGGAACACGTGGCACAGGAACGGACGCTCTTGGAGGGATTTGGAGAATAGTGCCCAGAGTCGAGTGCTGGCACATTGTCATAAACTTCGTCTGCTCTTCGTGGGGCAAAGGGGCTTAGAGGGCTTAAACTGGTAGAAACTCTTTAGAGAAATGACCCAAAACACACATCAAAGCTGGTTGTGAAATGAATAAAGCAGGTTAACGCTAAGCTCTAGAAATGACCTTTCACAAATATGTCAAACCTGTTGACTGTGCAGCCAAACATTAGGTATGATGTATACAATTTTTTTTGATGTCAGAAAACACAAAATTTGGATACCAAATTCTAGTTTTTTTCATCTATCCATATAAATTGGACCCCCCCTGCATCTCAGAAAATGTATTCATGCACACCACTTGGCTATATTTATTTGTTTACATTCCAACACTGCTCTTCTTGCAAGTCTCCCAGAACACCTGTGAAATCATCCCTCCTGCATGAGGTCACCTCATCACCCTCCCCAACTACCTACTGCTCTCAAGCACTCTGTAAATACAGCATGGTGTTGCATAAGCAGGATCCCACAGACCTTCACTGTATCATTAGTCATCAAGAAAGTAATTACAGCCCCATCTCTTTCATCGTGTCTGCCTTTGATGACGCATGTCAGGCCTGATTGTTACATCACGTCCTGACAGCTCTTGCCTCTTCATTAAACTTCTAAGACACATGGATTATCCAAGTCTGAGGAATAAAAACTGACTTTTAATTTTGTGATGTACACGGACTTAATGCAGGCCTTGTACGTTGCATCTCATTTTTGCTAAATGTATTTCCCTTTTTTTTACCTTTTAATTATTATTGCTGTGATTGGTGGCTTAGGCTGCCTTATGCAAACTTGATCAAACACATAAATGGTGACACCTGTGTGAAAGTATACCTGCAGGTCTGACTTCACACTGTAAGGACCCCTCTGGGTTAGAACTTTAGAATGTATGTGTAGTCAATAACTACAGCTTTCAAATAAATGTATTTATAAATTGTTTCAGTCATTGTTTAACATGCAACATTATTATGCCAGTTATGGTAGTATGCAGTTTTAGTAGTTAATGTATACTGTATATGTACCACTACCAGCACTGTTTTGCTCTATAGGATAGATAATATAATATAATGTGTGCAGCAGTAAACATCAGTTACACTGAACACAGACTTAAAGGGAAGGCAACAAAGTGAACATTTACTAATTGTTACCAAAGCTGGACTTACTAAGCTCTCTAGTTTTATATGTTTATATAAATATGAAGGTGAGTCAGCACATTGAAGTGAAGCCAATATATGGCCGAAATGTGCAAGACTCAAATGCAACCAGAGTCTGTGCCACAGTAACCGAAGGAGGAGGCGCGGTGTAGAGGTTGCACCTGCTCTCCAGCCCAAATGTGAGCACACACCTTGAACTTCCAACTGCTGCAGTCTTCCCTGTACCACCATGGATGCTCATCACTTATTTTTGTAGATAAAAAAGATAATAATCTGCTTGTTAGCTAGCATATGTGAGTTGTAGTTAGCTGACTACATATTGATTAGCTGCTTTTACCCGATATGTTGCCATGCCATGGAGTTTCTGTGTTCATAGACAGGCTAAAAATGGACAAAACTACCGTGACATCACCCATTGGTTTATCAAGTCCCATTTTAAAGCCTTGGGATGAGCATTTTTGACATCGTGATCTTGGTATTTTGAAAGGGGTGGGTCTGATTGCCCTCAACGACCTGTCAATCACAGGTCAGTAGCTAATTTGTAATGCTACTATTTTTACTATTTATTACTCTACTTTTTATTACTTATTCTATTTCCTTTTAATTATCCTTTTTTGACTGCTAGAGGAATTGCTTTGAGTAGTGCACCTGGATCTCACTGTGTATGCTTGCGTATGCAATGGCAATAAAGGAATCTTGAATTTTGAATGTGCACATCCCCGGATAATCTTCCTTTCTGGAAGCGACAGCCGTCTGTTGTACTTTCTAATCTTGGTTGGTTGGTTCTGTTCCTAGCTTAATAGCTGTCATATTAGCATAAACATATTAATGCATTAACCTTAATAAAAACAAAATGAACTTACAAAACCATGAACACTATCAAAAAAAAGGAGTTTAGATATGATACACAATTTTGTGGGAAAGCATTTGGATTTCTTAGTATGTCCAATCAACTAAAACTGAAGGGAAGGCGTTTCTGACCTGCACTGAAACCAGCCACCAGGAGACGTTTAAGATTTTGAGATAACTTCTGAGGAGCTGTTATGTAATCCATCTCTATGAACAATTTACATTTTTTTCCTTGTGCATTGCATTGTGGGAGGGCACAATTAATAATAGAAACAAAATTCGCAGCCAGTTGACTGCTGGTATCTAATTGCACAAGGGCAATTGACCATCAGGGGATGCTATGCACTAAACACTCACCACAAAGACATGCAGAGCTCTGATTTGATACAGAGTAATTACTGAATGGAGCAGAGATGCTTGAGACTAAATATCTGCCCTTGGTATGATGAGAAACACCAAACCAACCTTTATTCACTGGAATGTGTGTAATACCTGAGAATTTGTCATTAAAATACTTTCAGTTGACAACACTTGTGGAGACATTCCCGAAAAAAAAAAAAAAAAAAGAATTCCAGTGCACTTCCTCATTGTGCAGCTGCTGCCCTGTTTGGCACATTCTGTCCTCATTCCCAGCGTGTCACCGGCCTTCCTCCCCTGTCCTGACGCTGGTGCGTGTGTTGACGCCTTTGGCGTATGGGATGGTGCTGATGATGATGATGATGATGATAATGAAAAATGTGTGTTGGCTGCTTCACAGGGATTTGCTGTGTGCAAACTTAGATTGTGAATTTTACCACATTTTAGAGTTTTCACTTGAGCCAGTTAGTGCTGCTGTCCTCTACCAGATTAGAGATAATAAAATAATTAGCTTATTGGGAGCACATAGTGTTACTGAATAGTTAGTACAGCGCTCTGACCCTGACTCTTCACACACTGATCCTCTGTCTCTCTGTTCTCATACTCGGGTTAATGCAGGATGTTCTGTGGCTCTCACTCAAGATACAGTATACAGAATTACTGCTGGCATCACACACAGAGTGTGTGCTGAACACTGCGTTAGGGGAGAAAGTTGGAACTTCTAAAAGCAGGTGCAAATAATGTAGAAAAACATAATGAGAACAAAAAGTTTTTTTTTTGTGGGGGAAACTGCAGGATGTCATCATTTTTCAGCACACTGTGCTGGATTTTCCTGCCGCCTCTTATTAAAATGTATGAGTGCACTCAAAGACAGAAGAATTTGGGCATTAAAGGGATGTAATTTGTATATTTGTGCAGCAATCATCCTCTGTGTTATGCAACAGCTCACCAAATGCTTTTAAAACATTTTTAAAATATATTTACAGTTCCTGGGTTCACCTTGAAATATTTTGCATGTGGAGAAAAGTGACTTACACATTTTAGGTCCCCTTCATTTGTGCGAGCTCATTAAAGCTTCCTGAAGTTAATGAGGTGCTGACAGATATGACTTTTACTCACCGGTGATAAATGTTTAAACAAACATGAAAGCTGTGATTTGCCTCAGGGTAACTGAGACAGTTTTTTGGGGTTTTTTTTTTTGGACATTTGGCATTAATTTGAGCAGAATTATTTCTATTTTTGATAAAGATGTCACGGGCAGATCTGTAAGCCTCCCAGATTCTGCTGATGTTCTGCAGAGTAAGTGCAAAATTGAGATATTTGCATCAGTTATACAAAAACTAGACTTTAGCTGTTCTTGTATTCCAGTCCCAGAGAGCGTGAGAGCTCAGAATGACACCGGTTGGGAAATGTCAAAGATATTATTTGGGCCATGCTCAGGAGCACAAAATACCGTGTCAGCATATGTTGCCTATATGGGGCTTTTGGATATATCTGTTTGTAGGTTGTCCACAAAATATTAAATTTATAAAATGGATATAAAATAGAAGAAAAAAAAGATTTTTTATTATATATTTTTTAATATTTTTATTGCAAAAAAATTTGACAGTGACAATAAATATACATTCACAATGAAAATACTCTAGATTGCAACGGCACATTCAAGTGTACTTAGCCTTTAGAAAATCTATAAGATGTAAACATTACTTCTCCAACACCGCACCTCCTCCACCAAAAGTCTCTCTCTCTCCCGTCTGGCCTCTGTAAAGGTATAACGTCAACATAACACATTTACGCATCTATGCGCGAGTCTCACAAAGTATGAAGCCACGTCACACATTGGGCTCTGATTGACAGAACAAGCTAACATTCTCAAATGTCTGGTGGGCAACATTTTTTTTCTTTTTTGGTAGTTTAAACGGACTCGTGTCCAGTCAGTGTCCTTTAAAACGGCGTTGCGCCAGAGCGCACGGCGGCCTCGCCGTCTTCACACCTCCGGTGTCAGTTTGCGCGCTGCCGGCCGCGCAAATGACGCGCCGGGCTCTTCTTCTTTCAAAAATATGTCATGAGTCTGCGTCTCAGAGTGTGCTTAGCTGATCACACACCTCTCTTTGTCTTTGCCATGACCGCCTCCGATGGCCTTTTCTTTAATGTACATGAGGTCGCTGTGCACGCTGGGTCTCCGGGCGCACGGAGTGACCACACCGTATGCTTCCCCGATGTCCTTCAGCTTCTTGTTTTTCAGAGACTTTCTGTGCAGCATGTCGCAGTACTGCACCGACACTTTCCTGTGAAGGTCGGGGCTCATTTCGTGAGGTAGTTTGGCCAAGGTAAACAGAGTCTGAAACATCTTATCCACGTTCTCGTTGCGCTTTGCGGAGATCTCGAAGTATGCGCACTTCTCGTCCCCGGCCACCAGCTGCTCGATCTCCTCCTGCTGTACCTCCCGGTGAAACTCTCTGTCACCTTTGTTCCCGCAGACGACCAGAGGCACGTCGATGTTCTCTTTGATCTTGTTTTTCAGGCACATCTTGGTCTCGTAGATCTGCCGCTTGAGCCGCTGTACCTCGTGAAAGGAGTCTCGGTTGTCCAAGCTAAAGACGAGGAGGAACACGTCACCTGGAAGCAGAGAACAAATGGCTTTGATTAATTTTCAATGCTTTGAATACGTTTTTAATTTTCTCTCTATTTATGCACAATAATAATAAAGTATAACAGGCTTTAGTGCACCCTGCAGCCACGCGCCAAAGCGCACGATGTGCGTAATGACCGAGTGCTTGCAGCATTTAGAATGCACATTTGCACAATAACCACTGTTTCCTGACTTTGGATTAGCAATTCTCTGTTATAAAAAGATAATAATACTAATGTGAATAAGTACCTGTCAGTATTGAAAGCCTCCTCATAGCAGGGAAAGGATGGTTTCCTGATGTATCCAGTATATCCAGCTGATAAACGTCTCCCTTGATGCTGTATAGTTTCCTGTGAAAGTCCTCGATAGTCGGCGTGTACTGGTCATCGAATCTCCCGTTCAGGAATCGGGACACGATGGCCGTTTTACCAACTTTGGTGGAGCCAAGAATCACCATCCTGTAGCAGTTCTTTGCTGGGATGTCAAAATCGCTTTCGGAGGGCGACATTTTCTTGATCATCTTGACACCAGGGTGCGTGGACTGGATATATAATGTGCGTCTGTGCGTAAAAGGCAGCTGAACAGCCTTTTTTCTGTGTCCGTGCTCTTACTTGTGCTGTTGTGTGTTTCTGTCTGGATGCCGAGCCGGAGCCGTCTTATTTATGAGCGAGGCTGACCCCTCCCCTTGTCCGCGTCACAGCTCAGTGAGTACTCGGTGCACTGGAGAAAAGCGGAGCAAACTCCCACCGGTGCGTCAGTCTGTCATTTCTAATTAAGACAAGAAGAGAGCGCCGGGAAGCTGCGGTCAAGTGAGCCCTCATTTTCGAAATCACGGTCAAGCCAGCGGCACGTAGAGCTTTGTTGCGCGTTTATTCTAGACAGTACAGTACAGGTGCGACCTAAAAACAGATCAGAAGACGTCCTTTTATCCCGCAAGTGTGACCATTTTACTGCACAGTAGAGGTTTTTCATATATTGCAAATTATAACGAAAGCTCATCCTTACATTGCACACTGTAATAAACAGTTTTAAAAACTCAGATTCTTGAAAAGGTGACCACATTTGTAATGGATTTCAATGCAGAATGACTCCCAACTCTGCACACAGTTACTGTCATGTAATAATGCTGCATGTTTCATAAAAAAATAACTGCCATGCCTCTAAATAGTCTAATCAATTTTGATTATTTAGAATAAAAGTGTTACTTATCATTTCAAACTGTCCATCCATCCATCCACGTTTTTTTGCTTATCCTTTTCAGGGTCGCGGGGTGCTGGAGCCTGTCCCAGCTGTCACAGTGCAAGAGGCCACTTCAAACTGTCATTACAGAAATTATTTAATGGGTACTGTACAGTATTTCTAATACTGCCATTTTCAAACTGTATTTACACGAATACTGTTTGAGGCAACGCAACTCTTTAACCTGATTCCCTCTCAGGTTGACCTCCACTGTGCCTCTTGTGACTGACATCTCACTGAACTTTACAGTTTCTGAATAAACTGAAGGTAAAATCCACTCATATTCCACACAGTTCAGTTGGATGTAGGTCACCAGAGATACAGTAGAGGTTAACTTAAGTAGATATCCAGTGAAATAATTGTGTCACCTCGAACAGTATTCCTGTAAATACAGTTTTAGAAAGGCAATATTAGGCTTACAATACTGTAATTTGAGTGGATTTTGCTTATAGTTTTCTCTGAAACTGTACAGTGCAGTGAGATGTCAACCACCAGAGGAACAGTGGAGGGCAACCTGAGTGGGAATCAGGCTGAAGAGCTGCCTCACCATTACAGTATTACTGTAATGGCAGTATTAGAAATACTGTCCATTACCCATTAAATAATTTCCGTAATGACAGTTTGAAACGACACATCAATAACACTTTTATAATCTAAATAATCTAAATTGATTAGACTGAGTACTTAGAAGCCTGTCATTTAACTTTTTATGAAATATGCAGCAATACTCCATAACTGTGTAGTTGGGAGTCAATCTGCATTGAAATCCATTACAACTTTGATCACCTCTTCAAGAATTTAACTTTTTTTTATTATATTGTGTAATGTAAGGCTTATAATCTGCTGCACTGTGCAGTAAAGTGGTGAAAATTGCAGGATGACACTTCTGATGTGTTTCTAGGTCGAGCGGCACCCGTACCGTACTGTCTAGAATAAAAGCGCAACACAATTCTACGTGCGGCTGGCTTGGCCGTGACTTCGCAAATGAGGACTCACTTGACCGCAGTGGGAGACCGTACCAAACAGTCCCTCCAAAAAACAGAATGTTTGCAACACTGCGGGACGGAGCAGCTGGTTCTGTGCGTAACAGCAAATTTAAAACTTCCACTGAACATTACCAAGTTAATAATTGACGCTTTTTTCCGGTTTTTAAACCGCTTTGGCACACTGTGTTAATAAAGACAGTGGACCTTAAACACACATTAAAGAAGACAGCGGATACAGGTTCCTCTAGACTGAGCACGGCCGGATTTTGTAAGGCCACATCGAGTGGAAGAGAGTCTCGGGAAAAACATGCTGAGCAATAATCTAAAAATCTTTTACAAATACGGTCGCATTCGTTGATTTATTCATTCACATCTTCAGTAAGTCCGGCAGCTGCTGATTCAGATCACCAGCTTTCTGAGCAGCTGATTGAAATGCTGCAGTTCCCAAGGTGACCAAAAGGGGGCACTAAGGCCATGACTTACCCAAAGGGAGGGGGAAAAACTCAGTGTGGAGTGGCTGCGTGCCTGTGTCAGCATAAAAGCGGTCTCCATTTAGTTGGCTGCCTTCAAGACGACCTTTTCTCACCACAGCTGGGAAATGCAAAAAAGGAGGCATTAAACTGTCAGTTTCCACAGCCATTCATCCGTACACCAGCAGTCATTATAAAGCAGGGTGCAGTGGAGGTGGGAACAAAGCTTTATTTTTATTTTTTTCAGTGGTTCATAAAATTGAGAGGAAGCTCCTACACTGTGGAAAGTGAGTGCGTGGTGGTGGTTATTGGGTTAAACAGCAGACACGAGAGCACAATCAACAAACCAGCCTGTCAGGAGCGACACCCCAACTCGGTGACAGATGTGAGAACATTTACTTGCAGTTTATTATGAGTTACAATAAGCTTCACAGATATTAGGTTTTCCTCTACGAAACAATTTAAACACAATTTGAACTTCTTCTTTCGGCTGCTGCCTTCACGGGTCGCCGCAGCAGATCACCTGCCTCCATCTCACCCCCAGCCTTTCAGCCCTCTTTTCCTCCTGCCTGGCAGCTCCATATTCAGCATCCTTTGTCCAGTCTGCTCACCCTCAAGTCCAACCATCTCAGCCTCGCCGCTCTGTTCCGTGCATCCTCATTTAATGTGAAAATAGGCAGCAGGGTTCCATTGGGAGTGCTGTCAAAGCATGCCTAACAGTCAGCGCACCACTGACGAGCAGTGACTTTGCTGTTCTACCTTCAGTACCTTTTGATTCGTCACAGCCATCGGGGATGTCCAGGTTTAGTTCCAGGGACTAATATCCGTGACCTGTCTAAATAAATAAAGGCTCTTTCACACCTTTGTGAATATTAGTCACTGTTACAAAACAATGACGATGCATTTGAAGTGTCATGGAACGGGGGTGCAGCAGGCTGAGGACCTCAATGCAGGACACTCCACACAGCATAAACTCAAAAAACACA
>JAVDPK010001822.1:674284-694535 GCA_034780415.1 Cichlasoma orientale | reverse complement strand
CCCCCCCCCCCCCCCCCCCGGGAAATGGAGAAAAGGCATGAATCATAGAATTATGCTCATACGAGCTCTGAAACAAACGGGTGCAATGAAGAGCAGTCAGTGTTGGTGGTAAGATAAAAAAAAACAAAAAACTGACAGAACTCATGTCATCAAGATCAACAGCAAAAAGAAAATTAAAGCATGCAGTCATTTTTTTTCACCATGTGAGCACCGGTAATGATAAGAGACGGCATGCGAGAAGAGTGAATAGCAGATAGATAATACTGCTGCAAGGACGTCCTGCAGCGCAGCCGTGGAACAGGAAACACACAGAGTGGAAAAACAAATGGTGCAGACAGCAAGTGGGTACGACGTCTGCGAGGCAGCTCATAAAAGACAGCGAGACACACATTAGGTGGGAAAATGTAGTCGATGAAGTTTGCACCAAATCATAAAATGCATTCACATTTTCATCTGAGAGAGCAAAAAAGGCTCCGATCAACACGTGAACGTTCCCACAGCGGCCCTTTAAAAACACCTTTACACGTGGCCGCACTCCCACATTACAAACACAGGTCTCTGCTTCACACAGCGCAATATAATGGAAGTACACTGTGCTGTGTAACCTGCAAACAAATAAAGCATTTTATTACATTAGTCATGCCTGTCCTTATTGTTATCTCTGCTCTATGAAGATGTATTGTGAATAGGCAGCCTGCTGCTTTTGTAGCTGATTAAAATTAAGAAATAAGAATCAGTTCTCCAGCCTTGGATTATGATTTTTTATAATATTCTTGAGCAGTGTTGTTTGGGTCTGGAACACAGACTCACACCTATGGCCAAAATTCAGAAACACCAAACCGAACCCTAACCTGGAGAACCCACACGGGCACGGCGAGAACACGCAAACTCCACACCGAAGCGTCCCAGCCAGCCAGTGGAGGCGACGGTGCTAACCACTGCACCACTGTGCCATCGTCGCATGTTCAATATACAACAACTGACAGTATACAACCGATTTATCTTTGGCCTGGTGATTTCAGGTCCTCTGGATTCACTTTGAAAAATGTGTGTGCATGCAGTTTTATGTAGATAAATTCTGCATAACGCATTTCTTAGTTTTAAGTTCTGAGATATTTTTGTTACCTCGACCCTATAACGTTACATTTAGTGAGGAGTTGCCGATGTTTAACTTGCATTCATTTGATTTTACACTGACTCAAACCGAGTCTGAACCACTGACAGCTTTTAAAATGGTTCGTTTATTTAAAGGAGAACATGATGAATAGCTGGGTGTCATCTTAGAATATCCAGGCCTTCTGATATCAGGTTCTCTTTGTCACTGCACTACTGACTCCTACTGGTTGATCAAGGTGCATGCATAATAAGGGGGGAGGTGGACAGAGTGGTAATCAGGCAAAAATCATTAATAAAATAGATTTAAATAAAGTATATATTTATTTATATCTCTGATTTGAAACATTTCATCCACCCTTTAGCACATTAGGCGAATGAAATCTTTACATCGGCCCGTAAAAGCAGCTCATTTGTTTCAATTCAGTTCACGTGGATTTATGCAGCGCCAAATCACAGCAACAGCTGCTTCGAGGAGCTTTACACTGCAAAGGAACGATCCTGCAGTATTAGGGGGAAATTCCCAACAATCTGTGAGCAAGCTCTGGGCGACGGTGGGAAGGAAAAACTGGCTTTTAACAGGAAGAAACATCTGGCAGAACCGGGCTCGGTGAGGGGCAGCCATGTGCCGCGTGCGAGGCGAGGGCAAAGAGAACGAAAAAGCAGAGCACAGAGAGGCAGGACAGAGCACAAACTGTAGGGAGAGAGATGATAATCAGTGGTTAGCACATTTGTTTAAGCATAATTTGATAATTTGACCTTTACTGCACAAACACTTGAAGCCACCGTGCAGCCAAATGAAAGCAACACGAGGACATACATCTCTGAGCAATCTTAATCGAATAAAAGCATCGCGCTGTTTAGGAACTTAAAGGCATTTTTATACATAGTCCCCCCTTTCTCAGAGACTCATCTGCCCTTTTAGAGGCAGATGTGCAAAGTCTTGCCTTAAGTGCTTCCATTAGCAGGATGTATTTCTTGAAAGACGAGGAGACCGGTGCTTTGCACCCTGACTCATTCTTTTATTACATAAAAATGTCTAATTAACATAAAGTACAATGCCAGGCGGTGTGTATTGTTCAGTTTGGAATGATTTGCATAGTTGTGCTTTAAAGCCATTACTGAAACAGCTCCTCTGATATCTGAAATGATTTATGTCACACAGCACCACATATCTCAACACTGAAACGCTCACACAGTGTGTGCAGCCACAGCCATGGCAGTGTTCAGTCTTTTTTTTTTTACAGTAAAACACATACAAGTATACTTTTACTATAAATTGCTGATCTGAGATCTTTAAATTTATGTTGTCCTTTAAAAGGCACTGAAAATTTTATTCTCAGCAGCTGATCCAAGAACAGTTTCCTTTACAAACAAAGCACAGTGTTTTCATCAAAGGTAGTTTGTAGGTTTTTTTTAATGAACTGAGATTAAACGGGGAACTTGTTTCACCGTGCTTTCAGCCTTGGCTGAAAATTCAATAATTCGACTGGAAAAGAGCACAGGCAACTCCTCTGTGGAGCAACGCATTTGGAGAATTATGCAATTTAAATCAATGGGTCACTGGGACACATCTGTAATTAAAAAAGGTTATTAATGAAATACTCCAGTCCGCTTGAGTCGCTTCAGATGCCTTTGAATTATACACTCTGGCTCACGTGCATAATTTTCTGGTCCATCTCAACTGAACGAAGCACTTTAATACGCCTGCAGTATTCCCACCTCTGTGTTACCTCGAATGATGATTTCTCCTGATTGCTGTTCAAAACAAAACAAAACAAAAAATGATAATAGCAGATTAGCAAAAAGCTTTTTTTTAAAAATTCTTTAATGTTTTTACCAGGCAGTTATGCACGTATGTTGCAGCAGCAGCAGGTTTGTCCTGTGCAATAACAGCCTTGAAGAATACTTCCTGTTTTCTGTTGCTGATCTTTGTGTTCATTTTTCACTACGTACAGTAGAAATGTAGCCAAACGCAGGCTTTCTCGCTGAGAGTTAGAAGATTAACACGAGTTTGAGTTAGCTTAGCATAAAGGCTAGAAACTGAGTATTTCTCACTTTATTTTGATTAAGCTTGTATGTAATTTGTATACACATAAAATGTGATCCAAGTGAGCATTAAAAATGCTGATAGTTCAGGCAGAGCAGCTGTTTCAGCCTGCTTCATGCCCTTATGCTAAACTAAGCAATTTGCCTTCTAGCTCAACCCGTCTAACTCACGGTGCAGCACCACCAGAGGTATCAGCTTTTATTTCATGCATTACCCCTTCTTGTAAAAAAGCCCACTCCTAGATTGCCTGCAATAGCGCTGCAGTCATATTGGCTTGAGTACAGATTTGTGGGTGTTGAGCTAGCAGCGGTTAAGGGAGCCTCATACTCAGACTTTTTTCACTGGTCTTCAGGCACCAGCCAACACTAATGCAAATCATTTGAGGCAATTTATGAGACTTCAAACAGCTCCGGCTGAAGCTTGCTTTTGAGAATATCCGGTATCTGGTTCACAAATAAATTTAAAGGATCGGTTCCTTTAAATAGACATTTTTAGCACATTTAAAGTATGTCACAGTCATTTGGTTCACAAACACATTAGAAAAAAATGGCTCCATGTAGATTCCCCTTTCACAAAAACACTTCTAACAGCAGTGGGAAGGTTTCCTCTGTATCCACGCAGGAGATCGATTAACGACCGAGTACTCAGTCTGTTCACACAGGAGGACGGGAATCCTCAACCCAGAGCGGGAAGCGTCTCGGAGAGATTATTCATGTTTGCGGCGCTGACTCCTCTCTCGGTAGATCTGTTCGGTGAAAGGTCTGCAAATACAGAAGAACAAACACGCAATGGGACAATAAATCAGCGCCTGCAACGCCGTACCACTCCGTGCCAGGAGCGCGTGTGTGCACTGAATCGTGAGGGAGCTTGAGTATATGTGTCAATGATAGTAAGCTGCCCTGTGTCTCTAGGTGCTCCACCACTCTGCTGCACATGAATGCATGCAAAGATTATAACCACAGATTCTCTATATCGAGCTACCAGCTGTGGCAGCAGACAGCAGTGAGCTGTGGAGTGTGGTTAATAAATAACAGCCTGAACAGGTGAGAGGGAAAATATTTAAAAGAAGCGAGCGTTTCTGTGGTACTCCATTGTTGCAAGCAAGTTAACTGGCAAAAGGGCTCATGTCCCATATACACTCACTGGCCACTTCATTAGGTACATGGTAGTACCAGGTTGGACCCCTTTTGCCTTAATTCTTCATGGCATAGATTCAACAAGGGGCTACAAAACATTCAGAAGGGCTAGAAAACAGCATCACACGGTTGCTGCGGATTCATCGGCTGCACATCCGTGATGCAAAACTCCACCACATCCCAGAGGCGCTCTATAAGCTGACTGTGGAGGCCATTTGACTGCAGTGAGCTCGCTGTCATGTTCAAGTTTGAGATGATCTGAGCTTTGTGACATGGTGTGCTATCCTGCTGCAAGCAGCCATCAGAAGATGGGTTCACTGTAGTCATGAAGGGCAACAGTACTGGGGTAGGCTGTGGCATTTAAATGATGCTCAGTTGGTACAAAGGGTCCCAAAGTGTGCCAAAAACATATCCCCCCACACCATTACACCACCAGCAGCCTGAACCGCTGATACAAGACAGGATGGATCCATGATTTCATGTTGCTCACACCAAACTCTGACCCTACCATCCAAATGTTCCAGCAGAAACTGAGACTCAGCAGAGCAGGCAACATTTTTGACAATCTTCTATTGTCCAATGATGGTGGACCTATGCAATGCAAATCCTGAACCTGGTTCAGCAGGTTGTCTCGCCCATGCCTAAATGCACTGAGTTGCGGCCATGTGATTGGCTGATTAGATAATTGAGTTAATGAGCAGTTAAACAGGTGTACCTAATAAAGTGGCTGGTGAGTATATTATTAAAGCAAGGAAATAAGGAACCAAAGTATAAAAAAATGCACTTATTTATGGACTCTGTTGACTGACCAGCTGTCCTGCAGTAATGGGTGTCACGGTAGTTGTTAAACTTGAATATAGATGGTTACAGTTTACACAGTTAAAAAGCTCCATCAGTTTAAACTTTACTTAATACAGTTATCTCAGTGTTCTAAGGTGACCTGTGTTTTAAAATGATAATTATCCTCAGCATAAGAAGATTTTCTGTTTAACTTTGCCTGCTCTGAGGTGGCACAAAGAGGCTGTCACGTGTTTTTGTTACTGTGCTGACTATGGGAGCACCAAGTGGGTGGATCCGTCACCATGGCGAGTCACCTGTCTCTCAGTTTTTAGGGCAAGTGATCTGGACCTGCAAAAAAGGTTTATTCAGTAGATGATGCACCTTCCATAAAATCTGGCTCAGTATTTCTTGGTTAATCTTACTGACGCAACACGTCACCTGCGCCCACCTCAGCTCTTGCCTGGGTGGAGTCATAGTAATATAATAACCAGCGCCTAAGAATAGATGAAATACTCCTCTTTCATCTCGGTGTGAGCTTTCACCACTGCACTATTTGTATCATGAAGATGGTGATTACGAGAGAAAAAAAAAAGTACCAAGACGATGTCTGAACTCACTCGACACCAGTTTCCATTTCCCTGCATGACATGCGCATCGATCCCACTGACACTTTCCAGTCACCGTGTGAGGTAACATCCAACCAGACGCCCCGTTTTCCACACATAGTTTAACTGAATGAGATCATTCTGAATCTATTCCAGCAGCGAAACACAAATATAGCATATGAATCCCAGTCGCAGTGTGTGGTAAAATCTGGCACCTGCCTATCCTTCAATTCACAAGTTCAAGCTAAGTGAGAGAACGACGGATCAGTGCTGCCAGATGTGAGTCTGTGCGCTCATGCACAGCTTGTGTTTAATGGCCGGCATTTTCAGAAAAGCATGCCTCCGACTCGGCCGGGGTTAAGATCCCTTTTCAGACTTTCATTTCGCTGGCGTGCAGATTCACTTGGCCAGCTGAAGCTGCTCTGAAACACTCAAGGCTGGCTGAATAATTTCTTGCAATTACTGGGTGGATTGTGCAGGACCAGAAATATCTTTGAGAAGCAGTGAACACCAAAACAACAACAAAAGAGAAAACAAATAAACATCCAACTTTTATTGGATTGATGGAGCTAGACAAAAGGGGGTTTAACTGGCTGGTACATTCTATTGCCAAAAGTATTCGCTGGTCTACATTAACATGCATATGAACTTGAGTGACATCCCATCCTTAATCCACAGGGTTTAATATGATCTTAGCTCACTCTGAAGCTACAGGAGCTTCAACTGCTGTGGGAAGGCTTTCCACGAGGTTTAGGAGTGTTTATGGGAATTTTTTTTTTTACAATTCTTCCAGAAGCGCATTTGTGAGGTCAGACACTGATGTTGGGTGAGAAGGCCTGGCTCACAGCCCCACACTGTTCTTGAGCTGATCTGAAGGCCACATGAAGTTTGGAGGTCTGTAGCGATTGACTGCAGAAAGTTGGTGACCTCTATGACCGTCAGCTTCCGCTGAGCCTGCTCTGTGGCCTACCACATCCTCAGCACTTGATGGCATTTTTGTAAGCGGTGGCTCTGCAGTTATGTTGTTGTTGCTCATCTCGATATGTTGCTGAGTCTTGTTTTTCTTTGATGAATTTAGCCTTCAATCTTTTCTAAAAGCTGGTGATGTGACACGCCATGAACAACAACAACAACAGACCTTCAGGATACTGCTTTACTAATCAGGAGCTGGGCTGTGTGACTCTGCACATGCAGGCGGGCTGTAGTTTATGTGCCCATTTTCACATTATCATTTAGTCTCGACCAAAAAAGGTTTTTAATACAGTGTTATGTGTCCTCTCCTTCTCCTCGTTATCTGCATATTAGAGTCTATGACCCATGACTCATAAGTCTCTGTGGTTTTCCTTCAGGTGTCTTTAATCTGGTTTAATGAGCTAGAAGCCAATAAAATTTCCTCTTTCCTCAACCTTCCAGCCACTGCAGCTGCAGTTTGTGTCCATATGTTTTAATCTACTATTTTGGCCTTTATTTTACATCAGGTGAATCAGATCATCCTATTTTTGCAGCATTATTTCGGTTAGGTCTTTTATTTATTCAGTGTTAATGCATTTTGCGTTTTTTGGATGTTAATAAATGTTAAGACTCTTGCCTCTACTTGGCTCTTGTTGGTTTTGTAGGACCTCTTTTATAGCTAGCCTTTCTGGGGGGGGGGGGGTTGTAACCCACAATTCTTGTTATCAAAGGTCACTTTCAGTTGCCACATTTTGCCCTCACAAAACCCACATAAAAGTGATTTAACAGAAAATGTGAACAAAACCTGCGTTATAGGAAGACTTACCCTTCAAAGGTTATTGCCACCTTGTAAGCCACGGCCACCATAGCAGTAAGAACTAGACCGACAGGACTGGCACCGCTGGAGACAGAATGGAGATAACAGAGTTAGTGAGAAGGGTCTAGTTACTACACTACACTCTCATGGTGTAATCCATGCAAACTACAGGCGACCACAGCATTCTGCTAGTCACCCGAGCAATCACAAGGAGGCTTTTGGTGTCATCTAGTCATCCAGACGCTGGAGCCTATCCAAGCTGTCATAGCGCGAGGGGCAGGGTACACCCTGTACAGGTCACCAGCCTGTCGCAGGGCTAACACAGAGAGACAGACAACCATTCACGCCTATGGGCAATTTAGAGTCACCAATTAACCTAAACCCAGTAACTGCATGTCTTTGGACTGTGGGAGGAAACCGGAGTACCCTGGAGAAAACCCACACAGACACGGGGAGAACGTGCAAACTCCACACAGAAAGGTGGATTCAAACCCAGACCTTCTTATTATTATTCTAACTTCTGTAAGTATTTTATATGCAAATAAAAAAAATCCAGAAAGCACCTGAGATGTGTCTGAGGAGCTCTGCCTCACAGAAGCCACACACAGAAGCGAACATCTGAAACAGCAATCTTAAACTCAGCCGACACACTGACCTACATATATCTGATCAGGAAGTGGCACAGTGACACATTTATTTTATCTCAAAGTGCCCTTTCATGCAGGAGCACATGTAGCCTTGTATAATGGAGGTAACACTGAAGGCATATTAAAGTAAAAACCTAACATGACTTGCTGAACAGGCTTATGAAACTATCCACCCTGACCTAGTTAAATGGACAGTGATAAATTCAGTGCTTAGCCAGACTTTTTCAAAGATAAGGTCACCCCAAAGGATATTACACTGACTTACTGCAACTCTGAAGCTCTATGCAAAAAAAAATCAAAAAAAAAAAATCAAAATGAAGGATGTGAGAATGCAGCTTCTACAGCTACAGCTCACTGCAACATTTCAACCTGCTACTTTTATTTCTCAAATTAAGTTAACTTCCTGTGTGTGTGAAAGAGTCCACAGTTTTTCAGACACAATGTTAGTATTAGAAACTGCATACAGTGATAAATTATGCTGATGTGTTGCAGGTAATAACCTCGTTCTCGTTCAGAAAATAACATTTAGATGATTCATCTATGGAGGAATGTTATTGTGTACTCAGATATCAGATTTAAGAAATGAACAGTGAAGAACTCTAACTTGGGAATGGTGCCAAATGAAGATTTGGGTATTTGGGTTGGCAATCAGTTGGTTTATGCACAGACTTTCATTAAAAGAAATATGTAGAGTGACTAAAAGAATGATATTGCCATGCCTGCATTCATGCCACTAACATGGCTGAGCAAGTAGCCATCCTTTTCAAATATCACTATGGTCTATATATATATATAATACACTGGTATTCATCACCACAATGTGGAAACATGACGTTGACAAGACTTCTGAATAAGTCCTGCTGTATAGACACGAGCAGCAAATCCTTTAACAAATTGTGAGGTGGGGCCTCCTTTTACCAGATTTTTTTTTCTAGCAAAATCCCACAGATGCTCTATTGAGCTGAGATCAGAAGAATTTGGATTTGAAGTTAACGCCCTGACCCTCTGAAGCATAAGGCCCGGTCATACAGACCTAGACTGGTTAGTGACCCTTAGGTGAGATCGGTCACCAAAAACCTCCCTGTGATTGCTTTGGTTGCGAGAAGATTGGTGTGGTTGCAACTATTTGCAGACAAGTCAGCACCTTCCATGCAAACTACTGGCAAATGCGGTAACCTGCTAGCCACCAAAGCAATGACAAGGAGGGTTTTGATGCAGCATTATCTCTTTGTGACCAATTTCACACTTTTGGCAACCTCTTGCTAGGTATCCACAGAAGACACACTTTCCCATAGCGCCCTCAGGTTGCCAGGGGTGTCACTAACCAGTCTCTAGACCTGCATGAATGGGACCACATGGGCCAGCCTTCACACCTGCTCTCACTGTGCATAAGTGACATCTGCGCACCGATAACCCTGATGCCAGTTCACCACATGACATTTCATGCATGATCTTTGATAAGTAGCCACTTCACACTGCCATTTTTGGAGACTGATCCAGTGTCAAAATCAGATTTTTCCTGTTTCGACACAATACGTCACATCCATTGACAGGCGTCACTAAAATGAAATGTTATTTATACTACAGTTGATGTTATGACCGATCAGGATATCTGAAAATCCGGTTTATATTTTTTTCCACACACGAACTAACAGGAACTTTTTAAAGACTTCAGATTCTCCAAACAAAGCACGACTGAAAACACAACTTTGAGGCACGGACTACTATAAGGGAAAATATGGACAAGCTCCCCATATCAACTGTAGGGCATAGCCACACTGCTCATTTTGTATGTTAATCATTAATAGCAGTATCCCAGAAGGTTTACGATGTATGCTGATGGATGGAAGACGGGAACAACAACAAAAGTTCTTTCATGACTTGAAATTTCTGTGTCAGTTTAGTAACGACTGGGATTGCATTCAATCCACATCTTTCATCAGCTTCAAATTTGACGTACGACGCCGGCCCACTGACTGAGACACCAATCTGACAGGGTGAGTCAGTAGACCTTGTGTAAATTTCTATTTAACACTGACCCATATAACAAACTGTCGTAATTACAAATGAAAAAGGACAAATCTGGTCAACCCCTCGCTCATGCCACATTGGAACATTATCCCCATTTATTGGTATGACACGGTGTTACACATGTCCCCCTTTTTCATCGAAACTGCCCTAGAAATAGAAGCAGGATATTTCTTATTAGTACTTCGTGGCATGATCTTTTGGATTTTAGCCGTTTGGTTTGCTACTCTGAGACTTACACTGCTACATGATTTATATATATTAAAAAAAAAATGATGCTCTGAACCGTATGATTCAGTGAGACAACAGCTGTCGGTTTGCTGTCAGTTAAATGTCGGAATAAATGACTGCTGTATTAGAATAATCATATCATTTTACATTCAGTCCATCTGCAAGTCTCAGTCGACATGCTGTTGGCCAAATCTTTGGAAACATTGTGTGCACTGTCTGTGTGAGCAATTCCATTTGTGCTCCATGTATGAAGCAGGCTGCAGGTGTGTTACTTTTTCTTTGCCACAGGTTTGGACAACAGTATGGGGGTCAAATGTTAGTGCCCCTTCATAATAAGAATGCATTTAAATGTGAAAAACGTGCTACAAAAAGTTAGAAAAACTCCTTTAGTTTTTTCCCACAGCTGTGGAAGGAGTGAAAATGGTTCGTATTTGTACTTAGCCATAAAAATATGTAATAAGATGTAACTCACAGGCTACATTTGCATGTGTGGTTTGCACATAATATGAGACCTTCTTTAGTCTGCAGGGATATTTAGGTCAGTTACTCATTTCTCTGGCCGTCATTGATTTCCATTGGCATACATTGTTGCTGGATTGAGGTCAGATCTAGGAGTATTGATCTAGGAACCGTCTAGTTGGCTAGTTGCTGAGTGATGTGGCTCCAATCAATGCTAAAATGTTAATAATCTGCAGACCACTTTCTCAAGTCCATAAATGTTGATTCTGTCTTTGAAATATGAGTTAAAATCAAAACTATATTACATTTATGCCAGCAGCTCTGTGAAGCTATTACATAGTCAAGTTATCATTTTTGGCCTAAATATATATATTTTGTCTGGTTTTTTAATGTGTGACCGGCAGGATGTAATACAATAGAAGATTGCAGTGATGCTCTTGCTTGCTGACCTCCGTTAAACAGCAACAGAAAAAGAATGCACTGCTAACTACCATGCATCAGACATGGTGATACTTGATGGTACTTACAAAGCCAGTGTAGACTATCAAAAAGCCTTGTGTGAAACTCTAAATAATAAACAGAAATGAGATCCAATGCAAACTCTACCAACTGTCCACAGTCAAGTAAATGCAGTCTGGGAATCCCCAAAGTCATAAGATTTATCCTCTGGAGACCATGAATGTCTCTACAAAAGTTCAAAATTTCATATAAGACTATTAAAATACATTCTCTTAACTACAACCTGATATTTTCTGTGAAATTCCAACATTTTTATATTTGCTGCTCGAATCAGCAGGAATGTAAAAAAGAACATTTTTATAGTACTCTATGTAGTTCTGTAACTAACACACAAGTAAACCCCATAGTTCAATAGCTTGAAGAACCACTTTTAGCAGCAAAACCTTGAAGTAATCATTTTCTGTAAAACTTTATCGGTCTGTCTCAACTCTTCTTTACAGCGTTGCTTCGGTTCACTGAGGTTTGCAGGTATTTGTTCATGCACAGCTCTCACCGCAGCGATCAGATTAGGGTTGTCAAGTTGACAAGACCAAGGTGAAATGTTTTTATATTTCAGCCATTTCTCACTGCGCTTGGGATCATTGTCCTATTGTATGACCCATTTTCAGCCAGCTTTATCTCTAAGATATATGATCTCACATTTGACTCCACTGTGGTCAGCTTGATGATTGTAAGGTGACGAGGTCCTGTGGCTAGAAAACAAGTCCAAGCCATCACCCCTCCACCACCGTGCTTTGACAGTATTTGGACAGATAAGCTGTTTTTGGTTTTTGCCAAACACGGCGCTGTGCATTGTGACCAAACATCTCTACTTTAGTCTCGTCTGTCAAAAGTTCCACACATCTTGTGGTTTGTTTAGATGCAACATTGCAAAGCTTAGGTTTGCAAACCCAAGTCACGCTGCAATGGCAACCGTTCCAAACAAAGCCACACTTATTCAGACATTTTTTAATTGTTTTGTCATGAACTTGAGAGTCTGAGATGCAGTTCTCAGTATAAGCACTGCACAGTATGACCTTGGGGTTAATTTGCTGTGTTGATGTTATATTATAAACCCACCTACGATAGCCATTTTAAAAATGTTTAGCATTGACCATCCACTTACATACTTCCCAGCCTTATTACAGATCACAGGTGAACATCAAGATCACGTACTGTACCACGTTGGGCTGGAATTCTGTACAGTACACTCAAACAATAATTGGAATAACCTTTGAAGAAAATGAGGGGAGCAGAAAACAGTCTCCGTGGTCTCAGGTGTAGCTGGGTGATGACGACACTGCACAGTTTATGTGGGTTTAAAGGAAAGATTGAGAGAGGTTACAGCTAGAGCAAAACTCTAGTGAGTCAGACAATCACACAGATATCGTCATTTAATTGAAAAACACTTTAAAACAGGGCAGTTATCTTACCTATGATTGACAGCTTATGTGGAGGTGGTAGGAAATAAGAAGTCGACAGATATGTTTGTTTGGTGGACAGTCTCCTCTCTACATACAGAGAGAGAGAGAGAGAAGCCCTCCTTAACGGGACATTGCTCTTCCATGAGTATCATCTCTAGTGCGTCTGTATCAGGTCTTTTTTTGAGGTAGATGTGACGCATATGTAGATGAGAGATTTATTCTTAAAAAGGTGTCACTTTCATGGTGGAAAGAGGATTTCTCATCATGAATTCTTCAGGAATTTTAGAATAGCTTTTAGTGGATCAACAATGCCCTTAGAAGTTCAGCATATTACCTCTGAGACAGAAAAATAACACCATCAGCCATTCGGGCATTTTATCTACTTTTCTTTATCTTCATGTTGTAACTTGAAAATTCGACTGCACTCACACTTTTCAACACGATTTGAGCAGTTTGGGGAATAAGCATTGATCTTGGCTGTTCAGCTGTAATGATTTATGCCGGGTAGTCTTCTGTACTCAGTGCTTCACTTGTTAAATGCCGCTCAGCACCCTAATTTCTGGATGGAAGCTTGTATGTCTGATTGAGCCATTTGTTGAACCACCTGCACCTCAGTTACAGACTTTGTTCTGTTCACATTTATTGATTTTCATTTCTTGCCATACAGCGTATGATTCACAAGTCATTGCCAATAGATCCTATTTTTTTCTGAGCCTCATTTTTATATTCTTCACCAAAATGGTCCCTTCTCACATTAAAGGAGGGAAAAAAAACTGGTTGGAAAGTCGTTGCTGGAGGCTGCAGGCTGTTGCTGGGTGAAACTGGTCATGAAAAAAGTGCTGCACTGGAATTTTTCTTGTTATTGCTTTGGTTGCCATTGTTGCCTGTTGTTTACATGGAAGCTGCCAACAGGTCTATAAGCAGTCACTAACTAACCATGGAGAGGAAACTAGAAATGGAAACCATTCGCCTTCTGAGTAAAAGTTGTGCATTACTGCTGGAACCAACACATTTCAAAAGGTGCAACTTTTACTTTGAAGACAAACAGTCTCTGTTTCTGGTTTGTGTCACACTCTTCAGAGTTTCTTCGCGGCCTAGTGTGGAGTTGGCAAGTATTTGCAGACAAGCCAGTGTCTTCCATAGAAACGATAGACCAGCCAGTCTCGAGGCCCTAAGCAAAACGAACAGGAACATAAACCACCCTTTAACCACAGGCGCTGAGCTGCTGCTCCAGCAACTTGTAACCATGAATAAAAGTTTTGTCTGTGAATGTCACATCAAAGGGAAAACATGACTATATATACACTAATTGGACAAAAGTATTGGGCAACACTCCTTAATTTAAAAATTTTAGTCCCATTGCCACAAGTATATCAAAGGTCAAAGGTCAAACGGATCTTTATTATCCCCAGGGGGCAAATAGTGTTGCAGCTAGCAGTGACATTAAAATAACAACAGAACACAACCGCAGTCACACAAATATGAGAATAAAGCACCTATGAAATCAAGCACCCAGTCGTGTAGTCTTCCTTTTACAAACATTTGTGAAAGAACGGGCCATTCTGAAGAGCTCACTGTGTAGTACTTTAATAGGATGCCACTATTGCAACAAGTCAGTTGGTGACATTTTTTCCCTCCTAAATATTCCATGCTGAGCTGTAAGCTAAGTGGTATAATTGCAAAGTGTTTTAGAACGACTTCATCTCAGCCACAAAGTGGCAGCCCACATGAAGCTACAGATTGGGGTCGCACAGCGCTGAGGCACATAGTGCTGCATGGCATCAGTTTTCATAGCTGAGCAGCTCCTGCAGGTGTAATGTGTAGGTGGCCTGGTACTTTTGTACATATAGTGTATATATTATTGAGGGCTGACTGGGGGATGACAAAGAGGTGGGCGGCACAGACGGAAGCACTTAATATTTGAAAACAATATAGGGAATAAGAGGAAGACAGAGACAGGAAGCAAAACTAACAGAAGACACAAAATAAAACTGACCTTCAAAGTAAAATAGGAAAAAAATAAACAGACCAGCACAGACATGGTTGAGAATATATCAGGAAGACCAAGGCATTAACACAAAAACAAGGCAGAAGGAGGTACAAGCAGACAATCACTGCCACTAATAATAGTCAAGGCATGAGCCAGAACATAAGAGATTATAAAAATCTAAATTCATGACTAGAATGACCATAAGGTTATAAAGAACCAAAGACTTAATATCACAAGAACTAAAACTCCCAATATACTAGAATATTAAAGAAACAGAAATTCATCCATTCAAAAAAATACCCAATAATAATAATAATAATAATAATAATAATAATAATAATAATAATACAAAAATACATCAGCCAACTGTTTTGAGCTACATTCAAGAGTTTTATGATTACACACTCACTCTACTGGGACACTTTCCACATACACGCACACACAAGTAAGAGCCACAGCTGTACAGCAACAGGCTAGTGCACAGTTGGGAGACGAGACAATGTGATTTTGCCAGAAGCAGAGAGTGACCTTCTGAGTCAGTGTTGTTGTTCTCTCTTGGTAAGAGAGAATAATTCATCCCAGAAGCATAACGCATAACACATGACTGCAGTCAATGATGCAACTAAAGAGAAGCATTCACCATATATTTTAATCACTTGGATTTTACTATAGTGATAGACTAAATGGACTCAGTTCTTATAAACTATGAGGAAAAAGAGGGAGTCATGGAGGGGTAATATCTGCTCTTCAAGCAGCTGGTGTTCTGTGTATGGTAATCCAGTGTGGACTAAGTCATGATAGATGGTGACACAAGCTCTAACTCTAAAGTTCTAAGTTCTAATTGTTTTGCATATTTGTCAAACTTAAATATTTCAGATCATCAAACAAATTTTAACATTAGACAAAGATAACCTGAGGAACTATAAAATGAAGCTTTTAAATGATTTCATGTATTAAGGGAAAAAACTATCGGAACCTACCCGGCCCTGTGTGAAAAAGTAATTGCCCCCTTTGTTAAATGTTATTAACTACATTTCAATTTCACTAACCGCACCCAGGCCTGATTACCGCCAGACCCGTTAGATCAAGAAATCACTTAAATAGAAGCTGTCAGACAAAGCGAAGCAGGCTAAAAGATCTCAAAAAACAACACATCATGCCACGATCTAAAAAAACTCAAGAACAAATCAGAAATAAAGTCATCAATATCTATCAGTCTGGAAAGAGTTACAAAGTAATTTCTAAGGCTTTGGGACTCCAGCAAACCCCGGTGAGAGCCATTATGGTGAAAACCTGGAACAGCTGTGAACCTTCCCAGGAGTGGCCGGCCTATTAAAAATTAGTCCAAGAACATATATGAGGACTCATCCAGGAAGTAAACCAAACCAGCATCTAAAAGACTGCAGACCTCACTCGCCTCAGTTAAGGTCAGAGTTCATGATTCAACAATGAGAAAGAGACTGGGCAGAAATGGCATCCATGGGAGAGTTCCAAGGAGAAAACCACTGCTGACCAAAAAGAACACAAAGGCTCGTTTCACGTTTACCAAAAAACATCTTGATGGTGGTGGTAGTGTGATGGTCTGGGGCTGCTTTGCTGCTTCAGGGCATGGACGACTTGCTGTAATTGATGGACCCATTAATTAAAACAATTTTACAAAGAAGCATGGGACAAAATTCCTCCAAAGTGATGTTTACCCTTTAATACTAAACCTGTCATCAACAGATTTTACCGTAATAACCCTATGTATAAAATTCATCATATAGTATAAAAATTGTAAATATAAAATGTTATGTGTACCTTGTCACCAGAATGACAATATTATTGTTGCTCATCAGCAATGACAATACAACATATAATTCATCCATCCATCCATTCTCTTATGCTTATCCTGTACAGGGTTGCCGGGGGTGGGGGGTGGTGGAGCCTATCCCAGCTGTCAAAGGGCGAGAGGCAGGGTACACCATGTACAGTCTGTCAGCCTGTCACAGGGCTAACACTCACATTCACACCCATGGACAATTTAGAATCACCAATTAACCTAACCCCACTAAGTGGATGTCTTTGGACTGCGGGAGGAAACTCAAGTACCCGGAGAAAACCCACGCAAAGGCCCGGGCCAAGATGGATTTGAACCCTTCTTGCTGTGAGGCAACAGTGCTAACCACAGCGCCACCATGCTGCCCAGTCATAAATTCATAAAACAATAATTTTTCTACCCTGCGGCAGATTTGCAGCCTGTCTAGGGTGTAACCTGCCTCTCACCCTGTGACAGCTGGGATAGCCTTCAGCCTCCCCACAACCCTGAATTGGATAAGTGGAAGAAAACGGATGGATGGAAGAGGGTAAGCTTCCTGCTTACCCTGGCCAGAAATTGTGATATAAGATATATTTTTCAAAATAAGACAAGCGCAGCATGAAGAGGACAGGGCAGGCTGAAGCAGAGGATGCTATAGCATCTCTGCATATTTAATAAAGTTGAGACAAAGATGGAGTTAAAGCAACTGAGGCAACACAAGTGAGAGAGATGTATAGAGAGAAGGGGTGGCAGAGAAATGAGAGCTGGGAATATAGTGCAAATTAAATCCAAAGCAGAGAGAAAATGAGGGTAAAATCTGTCATAACAAGAAAAGGACAGAAGATGAGATAACACTGGGAATGGAGTCCATACAGCTCCATGAGAGGGAGAACGGGAGGCTAATAGCTTTTCGGCAGCTGGGTCTTCAAAAGCAGAGCGCTTGCCTGGTAACTGCACATGCTGAGCTCGTGGCAGTGCGGTCACAGTTGTCATAGAAACGAGCACACGTAAAAGTTTTTATTTTATTTTCAAAGAGCAGTTTGCAACTTGAGAAACATTTACCATTTTTAGATCGCAGGTTATTATCTGCTCCACTTTTGCTTGCTCTCGCTTTATTCTGAACACCTGTGGCGCACATCAGCAGGTTCATTTATTAGCACGCTAAAAAACTCCTCTGGTTGCATTTAAAAACAAACCTAGAGATAATTATGATGAAGTAAACCTAATCGCTCGCTCTCTCTGCCTCCTGCCGATCACACACTTACATGAGAGCCAGGCCGAGGTAGTTGGCTGTGCTGCCCCAGTACATCGGGTTCTCTGTGAGGTTGAAAGGAAAGCCCGTCACCTTCTCGTCCATCAGAATGCCAAAGTAGTCACCTGCAAAATAAATGCAAAGACAAAACCTGCATTTCATAACGTAAGTCTGACAGTTTATTTTTCATTTCAGCAACTCAGGAAGCTGGAGACTATCCCAGCACTGCTCGGCAAGAAGCAGAGATGATCTCTAGTTTCCAAATTTCAGCCCTACATCGTTTTATCAACCAGTCCCTCGTGGAGTTGGATTCAGTCAGTGAAGCCCTTCGGACTCTTTCACAGCGTTACCATGGTTTCTGCTGTGCCACCAACACTGATGTCTTGTTTTCACTATCATAGCAGACAGATTTTGGACCTGCTCATCATGTCTATGATCATTTTTGACATGTTTCTGACAAAACAACAACACTGAAGTCAGGCTGAGGATATACTGCCAGGGAACATGACACAGCCCTGTTAATGCTGCGATGTCTGGCTGCTGCGCGTCACCTGGCTGTTACTGATGTCAACGATACAACTGCACCGACCTGACTTCATGTCTAATCTCTGGAGTCGGATTTTTGTACTCACAGCAAAATATTACAAAAAAGATGAAATTTTTTGTAACCTATGACAACCCCTTTGGTGAGCTGTTTTAGGAGAAATATGTTCCCAACTTTTACTAATGTGACTTTTTATAACAACCCCGCTCTCAGGAATGACAAAGTGGAGGTGAACATAATGCCTTAGTCAGAGCTGTGGCCCACTGATGGACTCTCAAGGTCTTTTTTTCCCCCAGTACACCAGTGCCTAAAAGCCGGCCTCACAATGGTTGGCGCCATTGCTTGGCATTTACTGGTGCAACATGAGTCAAGGACTTCATCCATTCAGCTGGGATTCCTGATTATTTTGTCACTGCAGAAAGATGATGTCAGCACCAAACGTCAGCTGCTTATAACATAAATCAAAAAGCTCCGTGTGCATGGTAATGAGCCCTAATCGTATAATAACAAAAAAGATAGATTAACAACACTGGTGTTCTGAGAGGGTGAGCAGCAATACATTCTTCTGTCATGTTCATCAGAAAATTTTACACCTACCTGATTGTGTTCATGAATTCCCACCATCGGATAGTCTGTTAATATTTCCTTATCAGGATTTTAAAAAGTTCAGTTCAGTTCCTCTATAAGAAGAAGGGCCAATGCCATCTCTATTTTCTATTTTCTCTCTATGATGTGCTGGGCAGTCACATGATGAAATAGCTCGCGTCCTTAATGGATTCATAAGAATATTGTATTCGCTTATTTTAGCTTCCTTCCTGCAGCCCCTTTGTGAAGCCTCAGAGATCCTTGACACTTGGAAATGCTACAAGCTTATCTAAGTGGCCACTTGTGGTACCGCAGTTCAAAGAACAAAAAAACCCATACTGATATATCACATTAACCCATGTTTGTTAAACTGTTTTACGACAGACAGGAGTAATACTTTAATCTATAAGTATCTGCCTGTGAAATATTCCCAGAGCCCAGGAATCCCAACATAAAGTCAGAAGCAAATACATTTATTTATTTCATTAAAATAGTGCCAGTGTCTAGCTGTAAGCTGGCCAGCAGTAGGGATCCAATGTTAGCAATATAAGTTGTCCTAATACTCTCTTGTTAAGTCTGTTTCTAACCACAATGTGAAAGCTAGCAAACAAGGCTAACTGGCGTCCAGTAGGAAAGTAGAAGCTAGGTAGTTTCCATCCCAGAGTGGGTGCTCCACCCTTTTCCAAGAACCATGGTCTCAAACTTCGAGGTGCTTCACACTGGACTGCAAACTGCCCCAGTGCAAGCTCGAGGTCATTGCTCAATGAAGCCAATAAAACCACATCATCTGCAAAAAAGCAGAGAAGAGATCCAGAGTCCACCAAACCACCCACCACCCCTTGGCTGCATGTAATAATTCTGTTTGTTGATATTATGAACTAAATTAGTGACAAAGGATAGCACTGATGAAGTCCAGCATCCACTGAGAAGGAGTCTGACTTATTGCTGCCAATGTGAACCAAGATCTGACTACAAGTGCACAGGGACTTAATAGCCTGCAACAACAGGCCCAATGCTCCATAACCACAAAGGCAACTTACCATGTCCCTATGGGAGATTGTCGAATGCCCTTTCTAAGGCCACAAAACACATGTAAACTGGCTGGGTAAACTCACACATCCCCTTGAATATTCTTGAGAGGATAAAGAGCTGGTCCCAATGGTGTCCCATTACCAGGACAAAATGACAAATGGCTTAGACCTCACAGGGTTAAATGTTAAAAACAAGTCATTTTAACATGTCTTTCTGATACTTTTGCCGTAAAATAGAGCTGGATGTTGAACAACTGTGTGTGTGTGTGTGTGTGTGTGTGTGTGTGTGTGTGTGTGTGTGTGTGTGTGTGT
>JAVDPK010001822.1:619739-667806 GCA_034780415.1 Cichlasoma orientale | reverse complement strand
TTGGATTGCCAGATGGAGAAGCGTGATTCGTCATTCCAGAGAACACGTCTCCACTGCTCTAGAGTCCAGTGGTGGTGTGCTTTACACTACTGCATCCACAACTTTGCATTGCACTTGGTGATGTAAGGCTTGGATGCAGTTGCTTGGCCATGGAATGGTGTTTCTTCCACATGCCCATGCAAGTAGGGCAGTACAGTGAGATACCGCACTCAGTTTTCAGAGAACCAGTGTTACACCAGTAACCAAATGTTCTCTTTCAAACTTTGCTCAGTATCTCACTATGGGCGATAGACTTTTCTGTGCTGATAAATGAATTTTGACAAGATCTCGAACATCACTGGCTGATTAAGTGCCTTTTTGAGTAACTCTTAGTTCACTGTTAAGTGGCTTAAAAAACAAAAAAACAAAACAAAACAAAACAAAAAAAGACTGGAAAATGAATTTAAAAACAGCCAATGTCCAAAGAACAACTTTGAAAGACCTTCACAAAGCCTGGATAACAGTTTTAAAATCACAGTAGGTGAAAGTTTGGCTTCTCCAATGCAAAATATAAAGAAATGATTGTCGCTTGAGACTTTTGCACAATAAGAAAGTTTAAAAAAATTATAGAATAAATCTAAATTGTGTAGTTATGTATACAGCACTCTTTATTCGCAAGTTCTCATTGGTCTAAAATTAGTTTTGTCTCTCTATATCTAAAACTCACCTAAGAAGGTTCCAGTGAATCCTAGAGCGAGGAAGCTGCTGACTACAAGCAGGGTGCCAAACACCATAAAAGCTATCCCAGTGTAGAAAACCTCCGTCCTCTCCATCACCTCCCACCTGGCCTGGGCCTTCATCGCCACTGTCATACTGCAGAAAAAAAAGACATCGCAAATGCCTTCATGTAACTTCTCTGTACAGAGACAAGACAGGGCAACTTGGTCTGGGCTGGATTTGTGTGGCCTCTTCTTGCCTTGTTGAATATACTGGTCATAAACACAGTGCAGCAACAGCCAAAAGCAAAAAGGTGGAACAGCTGGTTTATGTATTATACATGATAATATTGCTATAAAAAGCCTACAATATCCTTTTCCTGAATTTATATATATATGGTATGATACAAAACCAGAGTATATTACTGGTCAAAATTATACTAAGGGTGAGATTTATTAAACAGAGCAGATTAACACGATGTTGCATTTGAAAAAAAAAAAAAAAAAAAAAAAAAAAAGGCACAGATGGGAGTGGAAAGGTTTGAAGTTGATCTAACCATGCACCAATTCATGAACACAGACACAACCAGCACAATAAAGGCCAATGCAAGGGCAGCACAAATTAGTGGGTTGGAAAAAAGCTGATGTGATGATGGTGCAAGTGATGCACTAAGAACACAGGTGCAGCTGTCACCTGTAATTGGACAAACAAAAGTAGAGTATAAACGCAGCTTTTAGGTACGTTTTTTCCTGGAAACAACATGGAACATCTACAGGAAAAATTAATATGCTCTTATAGAAAGTCATCTGCCACACACAGCCAGGGCTGCTAGTACCAACAACTGTGCTGTGCAAATCTGACATCTAGTTGTAACAGATAACAACCAATTCAGTGTTCATAAAGTCACAGCAACTGAGCAACTTTCATGCAGCATACTTCATACTGGATGCGGCATGCTTTCTGATGCTGCAGGTATTCATTAAATCAAAGGAAAGAAGCTGAGAAAGCCAACTGTGGGCAACAAACAGCAACTGATTCCAATATTACTGCATAATCCTGAAATACATTCAATTTGACTTGTCTCACATTTTTTTAATGCTAAAAGTGATTTTGCTCTTGCACATAACATCTGCAGATCTGGCTCTTAGCTTACAAAGCTATATAGTACTTTAGTCGTATAGTAGCTTATTAAGCTACTAAAGAGTACATTTTCTCTTCCTACTCCTCTATCTCCAGCTGTCCAACGTGCATCATCTTCAGCTGGAAGGTTCTAGCTGTTCAAAGCTGTTGTTACCAAGGGCTCAAGGGGAAACGAAATTTCTCTGAATGACACTGAAAAGCTTCGACCTTACTATATAAAGACAGCCTGAGAGTACTTCCTATGCCAATATGTATGCAGTGTGCTACAAAACAAAACCTGAAACGATGCTAACAGATTGTGTTTCTGCTTTCAACATATGCATGGTTGCAAAATACAGAAAAAAGTGTAGCAGCTGTGATGCTTTCGAGAATCAAATTCATTTAAAACCGGGAAGCAAAGATTCAACATTTCTCCAAGTTTTCTCCAAAGCTTCAAACTAAACTCCCACTCTCTTCTAATGCATTGAGGGTACGTGTTGAGTGCAGAAAAACAGAGTGGTTTTTTTTTTTTTGTCAGAGTGCATTTAAATTGGTCTGACAACTGCAGGACTTGCAGATGATGCGAGGGTCGTGTGTTGCGCAAGTATGTCATTAAAAGCATTTTCATTTTGAATTTTGTGATTTCATACAATGATTGAATGAAAAGTTTCTGAAAGGATCTTTAGAAGACGCTCCACTGCGCTTTCATGTTACCTGTATGAAAAGATAATCCCGGCAGAGTTCTGAATACGACTGTAATTATTGATTTCAATTCTAAAGCCTTTACAATGAGCTTTCACTTTTTGTCCACAGACCATTACCACACGCTTTGTTAAAAGTGCAACTTGCATAAACATACGTGGACAGCATATTCTGAAATACGACAATGAAAGGTGAAGACAAGTTTATAATACTAAAGTGGCGATATTGACTAGTTTTAAAGACTGCCCCTGACTTGACATGCACTGAGAATCACTAATGCTTTTACACCACTTATATATTATGTCACAAACTATCAAATACTTAGAAGTGGAGCTATTATTCTCATTTCCAGCTGTTTGCATTTATTCTTAAACTGTACTAGGGCTGTTTTGGATGATTGGCAGTTCAAAATAACTTGCTGCCCCTCAGTTCATCCACTGAACTGATAAAGAAAGTACAACCACTTTTATTTTTCTAAGGTTTTACATATCCAAACATGATAAGAAATCATCTGGTCCTTAGAAGGACTTAAAATATGGAAATACAAGCTCAGATGAACAACAACACATGGCATCACATGACATAACACCCTGTCATTATTTATTCAACAAAACGAGGCCAAAATGCAGAATCAAGTGTGAAAAACTAAGTAGATCCTCACTGCTTCCAGTTAATTAAGAGGGTAAGTGGCAGCCAGGTGCTGCTACTTGATTAACTGATCCTCAGCGAGTGTGACAGCCTCTAAAAAAGCTTAAATTTCTGCAGTTTGCTGGTTTGGAGTATTCAGCTTTTTGTTAACACAATGCCAAGGAGGGAAGACGAAAGAGAGACAATAGCAACTTTAAGTCCATCATTCTACAGAACAAAGATTATTCACAAGTGGAAAACATTTGCCGGTGGACATTCCAGCAAATTCACCCCAAGGTCAGACTGTAAAAAAATGTGAAAAGCCCAAGAGCTACATCTCAGATTGTCGCAGGTCGCAGTTAGCACGCTAAAGGTTGTGACAGTACACTTAGAAAAAGACTGAACAAGTATGGCTTGTTTGGAAAGGTTCTCTAAAAAGAATATGTCACAGCTTAGGCTTATAAAGTTGCATTTGAACAAACAACAAGACTTCTGGAACAATGTAACAATGTCCTCTGGACAGACGAGACCAAAGTGGAGATGTTTGGCCAAAATGCACAGCATCATGTTTGACGAAAACCAAACACAGCATATAAGCACAAACACCTCATAGCAACTGCCAGGCACGGTGGTGGAGGGGTGATGATTTGGGCTTGTTCTGCAGCCACACCTGCACACCTTGCAGTCATTAAGTTGACCATGAACCCCTCTGTACTCTAGAATCAAATGTGAGGCCATCAGTGTGAGAGTCAGTGATGTGAGAGACCACAGTATTGCTGATAAAGTCATACGGAAAACAATTATATGTTATTATTATATAATAACATAAAATATAATTATATAAGATATTGCTGCTGAAGCTGTTGAACAACAGCTACAAACTGTTGAATCATGATGTGTATTTAGTTTATTTACACACTGCTTCTGCATTTTGGTCTAGTTTTGTGAAACGACTAATGGCAATATGTCACTTGTTGTTACATCATTTTATTACCTGCCAGGGGACCAGATGACCTTTTATTACATCCTGATACATAAAACCTAAGAACTGAAAGAGGGTCCAGTTTCTTTTTCGTGGCTGTAGATTGTTTGCACATGCACTAATAAGTGTCCAAAAACTGACATTGAAAAAAAATGCTTTTTAGTGGAACGGAAAATCCTAAACCAAAGATATTTAAATAACAATAATATATTACATAAATCTGTATCTTCATTACTGCCATACCCAGCTACTTTAAACTGTCAACTGGCCACAGGATTCAAAAGTTACATCTTTCCAGAATTTGTAAGGCAACACCCACACAGGTGGTGGGGCTGATGACGCGTATGTGTGTGTGCTTGTGTGTAAACTTTAACACACCTGTAGCTTTCTGTCTGAATGGAGCGTGCTTCCTGCAGAGGACAATGGCTCCCAAATCAAACTAGGTTTGTGGTTAATAAGAAAAAACTGGGTTACGGGGTCCGTGCTGTGAGTCTTATGCCGTTCCTCCTTTGCAAAAGGAAGCAGGAAGTGTAATGTGATGCGGCATTTTGCCATGTCAGACACAAAGAGCAACTGCTGGGATGTCTGTTAAGTAAGGTTGTCTGTCAGAACATACTGCTGAGATTTGGATTGGAATGGAGGCAGGAAAAGGGGTCAGGGGGACGGGCATGTGGGCAGGGGGTTAGTGGGTCTGAGGCACTGAGGCACTGACCACTGAATGTTTTGTAATGAGTGATGACAAATCACTGCTGGTTCAAGAAATATAGAAAAACTTCCTTTAAAAACATGTTTTCCTGCACAATTTAATGCTACAGGACAACAAAGGGCCCATTCATGTTAATACAACAGTCTTATCACAGTAAATGAAATTATGGAGCCCCATAGGTCAAAGCCATACACCATCTCCATTGTAGCTTTCAAATGTGAAACGGAATGTTTGACAACAGAGAAATGTCAAAGAATGAAGAGGAAGTATTTGGAGGTCAGATGAGAGGATTCAGTGTGGGGGTAGCACGTCTTTTAAAACGAGCTGCTATACAGCAGAGTTTAGAAATGAAACACACAAAGAGCAAGGCTTGTGATTTCACATAAGCATATTTAAACCTTGGAGTTTTACATATAATTTAAGTTATGAGGCTTAAAATCCTCTCTGATTTGGAGTGTTCATATACTTTATGTAACACATTTTTCCATTAGTATTCAAGTCAACAACGCCTGCATCATGTTCCCGCTATTACCTACATGTTTATTTCATAAATATTAAATGTGATGTAGATAAAATTTCTGCCTGCAGCAACCAGATGTTGGCTAGCTTTGCTTACATTTTGTCTGGATTGCGAGCCAGTACCATACAGAAATGCTGCACAGATCCTGAGCTCCATCGCTTTAAAAGCAGTTCACAACCTTCGTAGGGATGCTGTTGTCTGGCCTAATCTGGTCAACCGGTCATGGGTTTCATTTACCCAGAGAACAGTAATTGTAAATTGGTCTGTGTTTAGTCTGTAAACTCAATCTAAATTTAGTCCAAGATGGATGTCTCTTTGGGATCCCATATGCCCCAATATACATCCATGAAAATGTGCCAGAGAACTCAAGAACTCTGAGATTCAGTTGAAATGTGACAGTTGTGCTTTAATGTTATTAAAAAGAATTTTAGAAACAGATGTCCATTTAGACAGCTAAAAGATGACTAAAGAGCACTAAATTGACCAAGCAAAATGGTACCATGTGCATAATATGAAATATCTTACTTTTGGCTCCCATCATATTTCCACCCAGCTGCAAGGGTGGCGCTAAGATGCATCCATGAATGCATGGAAGTTATCACTAGACACATTTTGGAGCTATAACTTCACCCTAGAAAATGTCCAATAATTTGTAAGTGGACGTGTGGTAGACGCATGGTCTTCGACCTTCAACCACAGAACGTCCGCATCAATCTAGACGTATGAATTTTGCCAAGGCTTACGCAGGAAAACATTTACCTGCAAAAATCATTCGTCCCTTAGCTGATAATGGCAGTCCTATAACATGTAGTGTGCTGCCCAGCAAATTTAGACAACACCAGGGGCGGGGCTTCTGGGGGGGACTAGGAGGACAGCACGCCCCCGGCCCGGGCCTAGAGGGGGCCCGGATGGGAGAGAGGATAAGATTTCAGGTAGAAAATGGACATACAGAGCATCGTGGAAGAGTTTGCAGACCGCAAGGCTTGTTGTATGCTTTTCAAAAAGTAGTGAGTAGGCCTAAAGTACTTCATATTGAAATTGTGTTTGTGAACATGTGGGCCGCTGTGCCAGTTTTACCAAACTTAACCCTATAACGCCAGCTGTTTAAGACTTAGCGTATCAGCCGGCTTCTTACCGTAACGCCGTGAAAAATTCAAACGGTTCCTGAAAGCTCGGAAAGTGCACTTCGCAGCTATATAGGGGTATTACAGTATTTGTTGCCGGAAGTCCACGAATGGCGGCACTTTTGAAGTAAGCAGTGTCGGGCTCGACACGTTCGGAGGTACTGATACAGGCTCTGAGCTGAAATAGATAAAGTGGGTGTCAAAATGATCCGATCGCTATCCGTGGTGCTGAACTGCTTTGAATTTGTGTTGTTTTATCATTAGTTACCATGTAGCCTAATGTTTTTGTTGTTCTCTTTGTGTTATATATTTCATGCCCGTTTGATGGACTTCAAAATGACATAGTTGTTTTCTGTGGTGCCAAAGCTTGTAAGCCCCACTGTTGCGGGCATGTGTATGTTGTAAAATGATGTTATGATGAGCTTTATTATTTTGGCATAAAGGGCCCGGTCATTTGCCCCGCCCCCGGCCCGGCTCTGATTTGTTCCGCTGGTGGACAACACCCTATGATGTCCGCTCAGCTTCTTCATGCTGGAAGAACCCAAACCTCAGGTCGAGGAAGTAGTTTCTGTGTGTAGGTATGCAGCCATAGTATCAGGATGTCTGGCTGGGAAGAAAGGTTGTTTTCAAATCAGGTTTGACTGTGATAGAAAAAATGGCAACCAAACAAGACGGTCAGGGACTTTTACCTACGGATTTCAGCCAAAATGGCCACAAAATCAAGGTTTGTACACTATTTGTAGGTCCATCCTTAGCCTATGGCTTAAAATCCTTCCCCACCACTCCCAGCCCAAGCCTTCCCCTAAATCCCTAGCATTTCCAGACACCCGGTAGCGGCCTAGGCCTTACCTCTGTCCAAGTCCCATTGCCGTAAAGCAAGTTTGGCCTAGAATTTGAGAATATGTCTGTGCATTTGAATGGAATTTAGGAAAGCATCCATTTTTCCCCAAGCATTTTGTTCAAATGGTTCAAGTCAGAAAGGCACTGACAGACTTAGTTACAGATGAGGACCACCAAATTCCTGATGTAATTAGCGGAGGCCACCTCTTGCAGGTTGGCAGGCTTGACTGACAGCCACCTCTGCTCCATCGGTCATGGGCTTAAATCAATTCTTCTTTGGAGCCTTGAGGCCTACTCTGAATCGTTAAGGAATGTGTCCACAAGTCTGAAATGCTCTGCAGGAAGCCATTTACCCTGTGCATATGGCTTTAACTGTGCATTTGCCCTTTTAGGGTGGAAGGGATACTTAACAGAACTCCAGAGCTGCTACAGAAAAAGCAGGATTATTAAAAAAATGTTCTACAAACATTTTGCATTAGGCCTGTTCAGTTTATTATGCATTTCAAATTAAAAAAGGGAAGCTTGTTAGCTCTACTTTAACATATATACATTGCATTCTTTTCTGTGTGAAGAGCTGCATACTGTACAAATCCCAGATAAAATCTGCTTGTGTATCATTTCTCTCACTGTGGGTTCAGTTGTTGCCATGATCACACAGTAAGCTGTGGCAGCAAGCTGAATTACTGTCAACTCTGAATGCAGCAGAAAAGAGCTGTGTGCATAAAAGGAGCTACTTCCCTCCATCTTTTTACCACTCTCGAGAACCTTAGCTGCTCTGTGTTTACACTGACACAGGGACAGCAATTTTGCGAAGCTCTTCGGAGCCACTTAGACACTGTGTTGATTGAGATTTGGGCATAATGTTGGCCATTTGTTTGCCAGTGCATTAAAAGGCAACAGCTTGGGTAACTTAGCTGACGTGCTCCTGAGCCATGCGTGGCTGTTAATGCCTGGTTAAAAAAATGGTAGTCTGGAGAGACTTTTTAAATATTGAATGATCCAATGATGATCAATTACAATACATGTATTAAACAAAATTATTTTCCTCCCACCTGACAGGAAAAGTCAAATCAGTAAGAGTCTGTATATTTTCCTCTTCACAAAAAGACCCACTCCAGGCACAGGAAGCAACAGTGCTTTTAACACAAGCTTGTGTAGCCAGTTTTACTTGCAGAAGTAAAACTAAAGGTACATGTTCACTTTCTAAAAGTGCGTCATTTAGTAAATGACAAAATCTTGAAAGCTTAGTAATGTGACTCAGGGCTGCTCCCAGAAGCCCTGAGTCACAGTTCAAGGTAGATCATATTTGGCCACTGCAAAGACGCGTACGGTACATGCTGTCTCACATTCATCAGCAAATGGGGCTTCATGATGTAATTACTTAGTAATTACTCCATTTATCTAATCAGGCAAAGCAAGAAAAAGAGTCTTTATTGTAACCATATCACTGTCAAAAACAATAAAGAAAGGAGAGATATATTCAATGCCAACCAATTCCAAACAAATTTCTATACATGGATTATGGTGCAGATTATTTTTTCACCTTTTAACAGATTTAGAGCATTTTTTTTGTAGAAGTGAACGTGTAACACCGTTATATTTAGCTCTTCTAAATCTGCTAATTTCACTAGACTCTGTTAATAGCAGGAAAGATAAACATAGTAAGCTGATTACATAATTGACTCATTAAAGCTCAGAGAGCTTTCCCTAAAGGTTTATCATTAAGCCTAATCAGTGGAGAGCATCAGTGCGGTGTGCTTAGCAGATAAAAATAAATATCTTTGATACTCTGGATGCCTGTCAAACAGTCATATTTCTGTCTGACAGATCTATAAAAAGACACAGCTGTCAATCAGATAATTAGCTCTGTAAGAAAGTCGCTTAGGCAGACAATTTAGCACCACAACAAAGACGCTTTAAGGTAATTAGTGTGACGGGTCAATTGGTCAGTGTGTCTGTTAGCTGGGCCCCAGAGGACCATCTTATCTGCTGTGTTGAGCGGAGCAGAATTACATGTTTCTGCTGCAGCTCTGCCGCAGGAGACAATTCTGCCGAACTGGCCATCACAGCCATACCATAGTTTCATAAACAACTGTGTGGTACTGCTGAAAATTATAAAGGAAGAAGTGTTTACGTGGGAGAGAATCTAATTTAAGTAAAGTAGGAAGGTGCTGTGTTGGGGTCTCATACATCCTGACCAGCACGTTCCTAAACACTTTTGCTGCTTCTTCATCCAGGAAGCACATTCACACAGTTACGCACAGTAATGTGCAAAAGTCTTATTGCTCTATATTTTGTTAGGAAAATGTGAAATAGTGTAATTTAGTGAAATTTATGAACACATACATGGAAATACAGTCTAAGGCAAAAAGAGTGTTTGTAGAATTCTAGAGAGCTTGAAAATGAATATTTGCTACGATCACCTTTATTCTTAAATACAGGCTGAACTCTCTTGGGCAGCTTTCCTGTAATTTCTCTAGAAAGTCTTCTTGAATAGTTCTCCAGGCTTCTTTAAGGACATCCAAAGCTCTTCTTTGGATGTTGGCTGCCTTTTGCTCTCTTCTCTGTCGAGGTGATCCCACACTGCTTCGATAATGTTGATGTCCGGGCTCTGGGGAGGCCAATCCATGACTGATAGTGTTCCATTGTGTGTTTTCTATTCAGGTATGTTTTTACTGCATTGGCAGTGTGTTTGGGATCATTGTGACATGGAAAAACGAAGCTGTTACCAATCAGATGCTTTCCAGATGGTACTGAAGTATGGTGGATCAATATCTGATGGTACTCGTCATCTCCTACAGTAATTAGGCGACGGATGGTGTCCAGTGGCCTCCACCTATAAAACCATCGCTGTTTTGGGGGTTGTCTCATTGTTGCCCCTCTCATGCAGCTGTGGTTAACTTCATTAACACCAAAGTAGCTGATTAACAATTCCCTCTGCTACTTAAATGACCAGATCAGTATCCCAGAGGTTTAACTGACTTGGTGCTATACTCTGATTAAACAGTGTTCCTTCCATTTTTAGAGCAGTGTGCAATATAACAGTGACTCTTACTCTGGCTTGCATATCTACTCTGCTTTTATCACATCGTGGAGTAAACAACACCTTTTACCTTGACAGTACATTTTTTTGTTGATACCGACTGACAACAAAATTCTTGCTTTTATTTCAAATCTCTCTTCCTGACTTGGAACCTTTAAGTGAAACCTTGGGTGAACACATCACACCTGCACTTCTCTGTTCATGACAATAAGCAAAGCAGTAGCTGTATGCTCATTAACAGCTAATCAAACTACCACCAAGCACCAGATTGGGCTACAGCACTCAGTCAATCACGGTTAATTCTGCCTGGCATCCTTCCTGATGAGGCCTCACTGGGCAAAATGCTACAAACAGCCTTCCAAAATTTTTAAACTGTGTGACCACCCTATTAGCTCACTAATTACTGATCCACTTACAGAAGATCATCTGTGCACAGCAGTCACAACAGTGCAACAATCTGGCGCTGGTTTAACATATTAAATCTCTGCATATGACACTGCTGGCATTTATTTCTAAAATAACTTTGGTCATTAAATGTGGTATGTTCTTAATAACAAAAGCAACAAATGTCCGAGTATTGCCAGTAGTCGTGTTTGTGCTTTTGTTATAGAGTTATAATTGGCTTCTGTATGTGCTTTTTCCCTACATTTTTAAAATCAATCATTTAGTTAGATTGCTGTGTGCCTTTTTGAGCATGTACAGGGTGGTAGAATGTGTACTATAGTTACCCTTTTCTATTTGCATTTGTAGCTCGTTCTTGAATTAAAGCCTCTCTCAATAGCAACCACAGCTGCCTGTCTCAAGCCCACATCAACTGATATTTTATAACAATTTCTGCCCCTGTTGTAGCCAACATCTTTCTTCTCCTGTCCTCTGTGACTTCAGGTCTCTGCACCCTTGAACCTTCCCACCTGTACATCAATGAAAGTAGGAACTGGCCAGATTCAGATTAAAAGGTCCTGATTTCAAAAATAACAATGAAAAAAGAGAAAACAGAATAGAAGAAAGCCATAAACTGTATGAAAATAATGGATGTAGCCATCACGATGTTATGGAGAAGCTTCAAGCAGATTGTTTACACCATTCCTATTTCGCTATTTGATGTCGAGCGACAAGAGTATCGACCTGAGAAACTAATGCTACAGTCACAACAACAAATGGCAACAGAAATTCCTCCACAAACGGTGGCATAGATTTAACGTTGGTGCTCGGCAACCTTGCTTTTACATCCGAATACAACCAGAAAACAAAAAGGTGGCAATCAGTTGAGTCGAGTCCGCTATTGCAAAGAGACGCATCACTGACGTGCAGACTGACTTGGAGTGATTGCAACGTGCTGGCCATCCATCTGCGTTTATAAATTAGACAGCAATTCTGGATCTGCAAACCTTCGCCAATCTGTCTGAATCCGAGTCAGACCGTGACTGTTTGGACACATGTTGTCTTCCACGAGTGATCGCCCAGAGGTTGAGGCCGTTGCACGCTCAGCCTCTGGGCGATCACTTGGCTGCTGCAAGCACCTGCAATCAGCCTCCAACAGTAAAAACAAGTATTCATCCTTTTCTTTTGCTCTATTGTGACAGAGCTATAAAGGACACTGTATGCTCACTCGATAACAACTTGTCTATCACATAAGTACAAGAAATTGCTAAAAAACAAAATTGTCAGCAAAAAAAACCTAAATAACAAAAACATTTTCCACTTTCTAAGGATTAAGCTGAATCTCTTAGTCATTACTGCCCTGCACAGAAACTAAAAGCATTCCTGCTCAAATATATTTTACTGACTTTCACATAAGCAGAGCTCACCAGAAGTGCTGGTTGGAAACCTAATGACTGACTCATTTAACTCCAGCCAGCAACTTTATTGCATCCATTTTTTAATCTAACATCCAATAACATCCACTTCAAAGCAATGCTAGTGTCAGTCTGCATCGGTCCCTCCCGCGCATACTGTATTATTGTGCTTGTGTTTGCAAACTCAGCTGAGAGGTTGTGTCCTTCTGAGTAGAAAGAATCTTTTAGAAATATTAGCAAAACAAGTGGTGACAAAACATACTAAAAAGCTACTTATGAAGCAACTAGGCCACTCCGAAACCTTACGTTTGTTTTATTTTTAGCCATTCGGAGGTGGACTTGCTTTTCTTTTTGTGTTGTTTCAGTTCATTGAGGTTTGCCGGCATTCAGTTACGCACAGCTCTCTTACTGTCCCACCGCAGCATTTCAATTGAGCTGAGGTCTGGACTTTGACTGGGCCAGTGCAACACCTTTATTCTTTTCTCTTTCAGCCATTCAGCCTGTTGTAGATTTGCTGGTGTGCTTGGGATCATCGTCCTGCTGCATGACCCACTTTGCTGAACAGATGACCTCACGTTTGACTCCAGAATACTTTGGTGTACAGAGGAGTTCAGAGTCGACTGAATGATTGTGAACTGTACCAGTCGTGTGGTTGCAAAAAAACCCAAATTTTACCACTCCGCCTCCGTGCTTGACAGTTGGTATGAGGTGTTTGTGCTGATATGCTTTGTTTGGCTTTCACCAAACATTATGGCCAAATATTTACACTTTTATCTCATCTGTCCAAAGGACACTGATCCAGAAGTCTTGATTTTTTCTTTGATACGGCATGCTGCCACAGCTTGCCACTCCATATCTTTGCTTAAAGCCCTACATCAGTACATCCTGATTAAATAAATGGGCGCCACAGCCATTAATCACCTCATTCACATTTTCTCTTCCAGTGAATGAATGAGTGAATAAACTGTTTCGTGCTACAGCTATATTTAGCTACCCATAATGCAGTTGATAAAAAATCTCTTCATAAGCACAAGAGAAAACTGGCAAGACAATTTATCACTTTGGACCAGCTTGTTCCCAAAACTGTTGTTGCCCGGCAACAGACATCACACACATCCTTTGAGAGAGGAAAAAAAAAGACTTCTTGAACTGACATACTGTCTGTGTGTGTGTGTGTGGTTTTATTAAGGATCCTTTGTCACCATTTTGATCCACAGTGGGAGGTGTGGGAGTATCTACACCGTATAGGAAGTGGTACGTGGCAAGCGTGGAGTGAACCGTGGGTACAGACAAAGTTAGGAGGAAGAAAAAAGGAGCTGTGGAATAGGCAGAAAATAAAGACACTGAGGTGGGAGGAAAAAGAGGAAGAAAGGGAAACAAAGACAGTGTAAAATGTGTATGTTTGAAACAAAACACACTGCGTCCTTTAACCCTCTGGTCATCATTCGTTATAACCCTAACGAAATGCCATTTTTGTTCTTTTTGCAAAGCTATACTCACTTGTCTTGGCAGTCAAGGGATCAAAAAAATGTTCATTAAAAACTATTTAAATTTTGTCCAACGAAGCACTTTTAGCTTGACTCTGAAACACGGGGTTAGGGGCTGTGGCTTTCTCTTAATCTAAGGCGATGCCCCACATTTCTTTTATGTTATTTTTTACTTTATGAGGCTAAAAAAAGAAAACATGTTGAATGTGCAATAATAAAATTGCTTGTACTTCACCTGTGGCTGCGGTAAATGTTGAGAAGTATAATGACGAAGCCCAGGCAGCAACAGGCCAGGTAGGGGCTGCCAAAAAGCCTGGAGAGTCTTCGTGTGCGATGCTCCCACCTCGCCACCTGAGAAACAACGGGAAGATCAGAGCAGAGGACATGGTGGCATTTACCTTAAACATTCAATTAAACTACACTGACAAATAAAAGCTATTTGAGGACTGTCTCCTGAGTTTCAGTGAAGCTACTAAATCACAAGACAAGTGTGTCATTGCGATTTAGTAATTTAAAATGATAAACTTTGAGGGTTTCTTTTTTATTTGACCACTTGCATCTTCTAATGGCATAAAAAAAATGCATCTGTATTCACCAGTAGATGGAACAGGAGGTCCTGAACTGGCTACATCTGAAGTCACACAAAAAAAACTGGCTCTGTTCCAGCTTTGGAGTCCAGGTTAGTGAGGGAACGGCTAACACTGATTTTATCCAGCAAGTAGACTTAGTCTATCTATAAGCAGCGCTGCATCAAAAATGAAAGCTTTATGCAAGGTCCTATTCAGTCAGTACCTGAAACATCAAGTCAAAGTCATAACAGTTCTTTTTGTGGCACTATATATGTAATGGGAAGCTGTCCACATGAAAGTATTGGCTTTAGTGCCCATGAAAAATCAGGATGCTAATGGCGACATATTGAAGCAGGATTAGTATATCTGAGGGAAAGCTCAGGATGAGCTGTCTGAGGACAAAGTTTGAGAGGAAAGGCTGAGATGGTCTGGACGAAGAACAGTGGATATACTAGTTAAAGGATGTTGAAGATGGAGCTGCAATGCAGGAGGAAAAGAAGAAGACCACAAAGAGGACTCATTGATATAGCGAAGGACGACATGCAGAGGGCTGGTGTGACACTGGAGGATGCAAGGGAAGCCAGATCAACCACTGTGGCAATGGCCAGAGCACCCAGAACAAAAAAGAAGAACCTCTTTTGGCTACCAGCAGTTCCCACAGTGCAGACAGCAGTGATATTGTTTACTTTTGGTATCCGACGTTGACCCTGAATAGTTAAATAGCCTTTTGTCTACGATTTTTAAATGCAGTAACGTCCGTGATAGGCATGAAGAACGAGGTCTGCTGTTTTTGGCACACGCTGTTTTGCCCTCAAGCGGCCATTTGTTCAAGTTCTGTTTTTGTTCACATCCCAAACAGCTGGTATATATCCACACAGCTGTATTCTCTTACTGGCTTTTGATGACTGCTTTTTTTTTTTTCTTTCACCCAGCAGCTCTTTGTATAGTACCATGCATATCCCACAGGGAGTGATGCCATAGACTCTTATCTAACTGGTCACATTTGCATTTTCCAAAATGCACTTCTCAACAAAACTGGAAAACATTCAAGTCCTACCGCTCATGCAGCATAAATGTCATGTAACCTGCCTGTCCATATGGTGAAGCTTTCAGTGGCATTATCAGCTGCAAGTGTTGTTTATGAAATGACTCAAAAACTTTAAATTACAATCTGACTGTGGGCTGAGGAAATGCATAGATGACTGCAAAACACAGGAGGAAAAACACACACACACACACACACACACAGGCACAAATGTTGCCATGGCAACACCTTTTCAATGTTCATGAGAGGCAAGGTAGGAAAAAGGAGGAGGAATATGAATAAAGGTGAGATGAAACCAACGCTAAAAAGTGGTAAAGGGTCCTTCACTGTAATCTTGCCGGGTTAGAGCTTCACGCTGAAGTGCAATCAGAGGCAGCTGATGAAGCATTGCTGAAGAGAGAAATCTGAGAAAACTTAGTGGCTCTTTTTTTTGCATTTTTAGAATAGATAATCAAAGAATTCATCTCCTTCCTGTTTCTCTGCACCTCATATCATCTGTTTTTTTTGTATTCCCAGCCTCCAGAAATCTCTATGTTCACATTTCCTTTTCCCTTCCTTCATTTCTCTTCTGCCTCCTAAACAGAGCTCGGCTGCTGTGTAATTACGGTCCAACGGTTGCTGTGCTCTTTGACTAAGATTTATAGCTACGTCCACAGTTTGATTACATTGCAGTCTGCTCCTCAAGAACATTAGCACACAGCGAGCCAGAATGAGACAGAACAATGGACGGAATAAATATTAATTAGCTATGCAGATAACAGGTTTGCGCTGAAAGGATGACGTAATGCATTTTTCAAACACATCAACATATTATTTTACCAATTAATGTTGTTTCTTATGGAGATTCAAAACAAAGTGAGTGGCACTAATTTAAAAAAAAAAGACAGGATGTGTGGTAAATACAAAAAACAAACAAACAAAAAAACATGTTTTACACACTGTTGAGAGCGCTGCTTCTGTCTCCATCAGCTTCACATTTCCTTAGCTCTGCTCCCTCTGGAAATTACTCATTTGGTCAATGCCAAAAATGCCATTTCTCATAACAAACTCATTCTAGCACCCGATTTGGGGATAAACGCACTATGAAAGGTGTAATCTTATGTTCTACTGTCAGTGTCATATATATGCTCAAATGTCATTCTGGATAGGTAATATGTACTTTTTTGCCCCTTAATATCCAATTTGTTGCATGTATCTGTGTATGTTCTTATTTTGCACAATTCTGTTAATATCCGGCATATGGTAACTTGCAAGAGGTGAGCCTTGTTTTCTATATATATTGTGGGCATTCCCCAGTTTTAATCTGAGGAAAATCTGACATACTGTAATCTGTGCAACACAAGAAACAGAGAGTTTTCTTTCAAAGTAAAAGTTGTGCCTCAGCAGTGCACCCAAAACATCAGCTTTTAACTTGAAGGCAAAAGGTCTCCGTTTCCATTTTTTTTTAACTACCCCTCGGCACTGTTTGAAAACCAGACTGAATCTGGTTAAATAAGAGAAAAGATGGCTGTAGCTACAACCAGAAGATGCCAGCACCATAGATTGGGATTTCTTCCAAACCTATGGTAATACACTGCTCAAAAACATAAAGGGAACACTCAAAAAAATAAAGGGAACACTCAAACTAGGATGTGAACTAGGAGTGTTCCCTTTATTTTTTTTTAGTGTTCCCTTTATTTTTTGAGCAGTGTATATTTGCTTACATTACTCACATAAATACATACACTAAACTAAACTATGCCAGACAGTGGTTAACTATCAGTGGAAACACAAATAGAAAATGCTGTGCTAAATAAGCAAATTCTAAAAGGTAATAGCTAAATTTAGCCAACTGACAAAGCTTGATATGATGCGGCTGAACTTTGGAAGTTGAAATATTTTTTACAATGCGCTTGTGCCAGCAATAGTGTATTCAGAGCTATAATAAACAAGAGAAACAATTACACCAGTTGATAAAATTGCCAAGAGCTATTTGGTCACTTAATAATAAATAAGCCTCTGCGTTAGCGCTCATTCTCCTGAATCTAGTCTTTCAGCGAGTCTTTCAGGCAGGTTTCCATGTGCCTCACATGTTATGTAAGAGTAGCGGCCCTTCCTGCATGTCCATTTTATCTCTATTATAGGTTTTTCCAGAGTTGACAGAAAATCATAGGAAAAAGTCATGACAACCTGATAATGCAACTAGGTGATGTCAAACATAGGACAGGAAACATTATGTAACCATTCAAGTATCCCTAACAAAACCACAGTTTGAGCTCCGACTGAACATAAATAAAAGCCAAAAGTATAGAGAGGCAGAGAGTGTACTCGTCTAACAGAGCAGTTGGACATTTTGTGACCAGTGGAAGTCTTAGCCATTGATACTGAGAGGTTTTTTAACTTTTCACTAAATACACCAGATGGCTCAGGTTAATTCATGTTATACATGCTTTATACAGTTATGTGGGGGAAAAGTACAAACTCTTTCAATTTTATTTATCAGGAAATAATTTTAAAAAATGATCCTTTTAATAGGAATTCAGAGGAAAAGAAGCACCCAGGTGCTGCTAATCAAATGCAGATGTTTATCTGATCATTACCAAGCATGACCACCACCATACAAGCAGACGTTTTGGCAGTTTGCTGGTCTGGAGCATTCAAGTGTGTGTTAACACAGTGTCAAAGAGGAAAGAAATCAGCATCTTAAAGAAGCAACTGTTGCTGCCCAACAAACAATTTGAAATCCATTGTTCTGCTGTGAGGCAGATTATTCACAAGTGGGAAAGATTCAAAACTATTGCCAATCTTCCCAGGAGCACCAGCAAATTCACCACGAGATCAGACCACGCAACGCTCAGAGAAACTACAAAAGACCCACAGGCTACATCTCATACTCTACAGGTCTCAGCTGGCATGTTACATGTTAAAGTTTATGGCAGCACAATTAGAAGAAGACTGGACTGAACAAGTACGGCTTGTTTGGAAGGGTTGTCAGAAGAAAGCCTCCTCTCTCTCTTTCTGAATGAATGAATGAATGAATGAAAAACATGGCAGCACAGCTTATGTTTGCAAAGTTGCATCTGAACAAACATTGAAGAGGCTGAGGGTAAAGGTGATGGACTGGCCAAGCATGTCTCCAGACCTAAACCCAATAGAATATCTTTGGGGCATCCTCAGGCAGAAGGTGGAGGAGCGCAAAGTCTCGAATATTCACCAGCTCCGTGATGTCATCATGGAGGAGTGGAAAAGCATTCCAGCGGCAACCTGTGAAGCTCTGGTAAACTCCATGCCCAGGAGAGTTAAGGCAGTTCTGGAAAATAATGGTGGCCACACAAAATACTGACACTTCAGGAACTTTCACTAAGGTGTGTACTCACTTTTGTTGCCACTGGTTTAGACATTAATGGCTGTATATTGAGTTATTTTGAGGAAAGAATAAATTTACACTGTTATATAAGCTGCACGCAGACTGCTTTTCATTGTGTCAAAGTGTCAGTTTATCAGTGTTGTCCCATGAACAGATATACTTAAATATCTGCAGAAATGTGAGACGTGTACTCACTTTTGTGATACACTGTAACAAGACAATGCTCCCAAGCACAGACGCAAATCTAGAACAGAATGGCTGAAAAAGAAAAGAATGAAGGTGTTGCAATGGCCCAGTCAAAGTCCAGACCTCAACCCAAAACAAAACGTAGTTTCAGAACCTCAGGAGAGCTGTACAAAAAAAAAAAAAAATCCTACAAACTTACAAAGCGATGTTTTAAAGAAAAGTGAACCAAAGTTCCTCCACAACCGTGTGAGAGCTAACTAACTAAAGGTGGTTCTACAAACTATTTAATCATGCAGTGTTTTTCCACACACTGCTTCTGCGTCTTCACTTACCTTTCCGAATAAATAATGACACAGCTGTCATGTGTTGTTCATCAAAGGCTGTATTTACCTGACTTTAAGACCTGCTAAGGACAAGATGACATTTTTATTACATCTTAATAAGTAAAACCTTAGAACTGAAACAGAGTGTACTGAAAGAGACGTAGTGTCTCGTTCTGCGCTTTTCACAAACAAATTTACAAAAGGGCAGAAAAGCAAAAATACACAACACAATTAAGAAATAGAACTGCATCTAAGGAGTCAATGAAATACGATTGCTGAAGAATTTATAAATAAATAAATTTAAAAAAACCTAACTCTTCCAGCCATCTTATAAATGTATGTTTTCAAAAACTCTACTGTGGCTTTCCCTCAACAGCGATCACCAGTTTTAATTGACTTTTTATATAAATAAATAAATGTATATAAATATGTAACTGTACATAATTAATTAATTAATTTCACTGCAGCCCACCTGCACTACCTTTGTGGCTCATCAGGGGGCCCCAGACCACACTTTGGGAATCACTGTTAGGCAATATAAAGGTTGTTTCTCAATATGCATACTTGCATACATGAGTATTGAGAAACAGCCAAACTATTCTGTTAGGGTTGACTGTAATGAAAAAGAAAAAGAAAGCGGGACATTTTGTACCCGTTAGCTAGAAATGTATAAGACTCACACCCAAGAAACACACGTCCGTCTTCCACGTTACCAGGCCATTTATGTCAGTACGCTCTCTTCTGATCAGGCAACGGGACTCTGAGGCCCACTATCATTCAGCCTGATTTACAGCCATTCACTGGGCGATGGAGTGTCCTAAAAATATTCAGGTGGTCTATATGTGGACTGCTAATGTTGTTATCAAATCATCAATCAAGCCGTGGAACTAACAGCAGGCACAGATGAGGAGAGTACAGGCAGTGGCGTCACACTGGCAGAACTAGCAGCTCTTACGCCCAAATTCAATCAAGGCTTAGGTAACAGGCTCCTCCTGCATCCCCATCAGTCCACTCAAATCTGAGACACAGGCACTCGATCGGACTTCGAGTCAGGACAAGAGATGGAACAATATCTAGGGAGCTGAAATAGAAAAACACAGCTTAAAGTAGCCCCAACTGATTATTACCACAAGACACCCTCTGAAACATGAACTCCAAGCAGCCAACGTCACACGTGTGAAAAGGGAACTTTTGGAATTGATAATATCAGTTGTTATCATTTTCACAACCTGCAGAAGGTCCGTCACCGTGAACTGTGATTCAGCCTCAAACCGTATTAAAAGATGCTCGCAGAACAACCTGCACACAGACAGCCAAGGACATTAATGCGCAGATGTGTGCCGCCTCGGAGTAATGAGGAGGAGGAGAACAAGAACACAGACAGAACACATGCACACACGCAGAACTGCAAAAAAAAAAAAAAAAAAAAAAGATAAGAAAACTTGAATATTTAAATAATTTTCACCTGCAGAGCAGAAAACATGAAGCAAACTAAATTTAGACATATGGATACAATTCTGGGGTCCTGCAAGATTGTGATAGGATTAGAACTGGTCGTGGCTCTACTTTCTTATTTGGCTGGTCCATCAATTATGGTGTCATTATGTACAAGCATTTGTTTCCCCTCGCAGAGGAAATCAAAAAAAACCTTTGTGATACTTTGGCCTGGCAGTCATGTGACTTCACCTCTGTGTGGCTCACTGGGTTGAGGAAGCAACACATATGCTTAGGGCTACTGCAGAGGCCCATCCCCTGAGGCCATTTACATCTGTTGCTCTCCTCTTTTAGTAGTTGACAATTAATGTGTCCCTAATTATTCAATTTAAGTCTACTGGATAGAAAATACAGCATTATTTTTCACTAACTATGAGACACACAGTACTTTTTGTGCTATTCTTGTGCACAAGAGGGCGACTATTATATCACCCAAATAATGTCACCAAACAGGATTCAGCTAATGTGCTCAAAGGCTTCGTAAACACAGATATGATTGCATGAAGATACAAAGATTAAAGGCCTAAATGCTCTCCTTGTATTTCTTTTATCTGGATCATCAAGATAAACATAAGAACACATAAAAAAGAAATAAATGTTAACAACTTTAAAGCCGATAGTGCACCCCGCTTGTTATGGCCACAGTTACATGACACTGCCCTCCAGTTACAGAAGCATTTCACACTGTGACCTCGAATTCTCTTTTACATTTTTAATGCTGTTTATCATCTTCAGGAGATCAGAATAACGTCAGGGGAGAGACAACAACTGTTACCTCGGTCGATGAGGTCATGTTTTTGGTAGCATTTGCGTGTGTGTGTGCGTGTGTGTGCGTGCGGCTCTGTCTGTAAACACGATAGCTCGAAAACATTTGAATGATAAAACTTTGTAGGGATTTAGAGCGGGGTCATGTTAACGATCCATTAACATCTGGCTTACATCCACCGAGGTCTTCAAAGTCAACTTCATGACTTATTGGTTGAAAATTGAAACTATGATTCTTACAAGTGCGGTGTGTATTGTCAACATAAAGAAAGTACCGTATAAAAATATAAAAATATGATGTCACATTTGATTGATCTGAAGGTGAAAGTGATTATGTTTTACAGAGTTATTTATTAAAACTGTTTCTTACATCCATTGATTGTAGTGACGACACATCGGCATATAGGGAATGATATATGGGCTGATATATATGATGATTTATGGGGATTCTAAATATCACGTTACTTTGGACCTCTGACCTTTTCCTCAAGTTCAAATGAGGTCAAACTTTCATAAAACGACTTTGCTTAAAAGCCTGCTGCCTTTGTTTGTATTGGTGACATATGGAAAATGATGCTGGTATATGGGGATTCTAAATATCACATTATAGTTTGCATCCAAATATGTCGCATTTCACCTCTGACCTCACTTCTTACATTTCACATATGCCTTTCTTTGAAGCTGACCCCAAAGTGTGTTCTAGCTTTAAAGAATGTATTGTTAAGAGAAAGAGAATGAGCTGCCTACTTAGTTAGAAATAAACTGTAGTATAATATTATATAATAAGATCAAGTTATTCATGTCCAGTTATTTACAAATCGGTGCCTATTATCCATTACCAGCTCCTACTAATGTTTGTGTAATCAAAGTAAACATCTGTCATGCTGCCCTTTTTGCCCTTGCTGCACTACAAACTTATTAAATTACATTTAAAAAGAACAAAGAAAACAAAGTAACTATATAAAAAATACAATACTATTCCCTTAAAAGTAAATACTGCCCAGAGACTGAGCTGCCTTGGTGGAGGTTTGTGCTCTCGGAGCGCTTCTTGTTGACTTGTAATATTAGGGATTTTCTGACAACCCTTTCATCAACATTTTAGCAGCTGACATTCAAGAAAACATATTGCATTACGATATAAGAATTTCTTATAAACACACACGTGCACACGCATTTATTTGGAGAATCGCCAATTTATATAAACCACCGATTTTAAATGGCTGTAACCAAATTTAATACCTCAATGAAATATGTAGACTAGTGGTTCCCAAAGTCAAGAGTGTTGTGGCCCCCTTAAAAAACAGAAAATCCCATTGGACCCCTCTTTACACCAATACAAGAGCAGTAAATTTAGGTTAGAGTAATGAGTAATATCAAACTTAACACCTCCTAGTACCAATTTTAATTCACTTTTTATATAAATAAATACATTTGGGAACCACTGATGTAGACAGTTTAGTAACTATTCAATTCTTAAACTGGTCATTCTATACTAACTCAGTGTAATGCCAACTGCCAATTCATGAAACGGATTTTCTTTAAAAAACTGAAATGTATACATCTAAGAAAAGAAAATGTCTACACTGGGTAGAGCGCAGTTTAATAACAGAAAAAAAAATCCCATAATGACAAAAATTTTAAAGGAAAGCAGAAAACGTCTCTCCAGTCCTTCTCTATGCAGTCCTGTGAAAAACTAACCAAAGCTACATCTCGTGATTCAGTAGCTAGTAGAACCACCTTTAGCCGCAATAACTTGACTAACACCTTTTTCGACCCTTCTGTTGAAAAAAGAATCTCAGCCAAGCTTTAACTGTTGGACAGCTGGCCTCACATTTGACTCTAGAATACTTTGGTATTTAGAAGAGTTCATGGTTGACTGAATAACTGCAAGGTGCCCAGATCCTAAGCTATACTACTTGGGGCTGATTTTGAAGCCAATTTGAAGAAAAAAAAAAGTAGTCTCTTTTAACCATACAAACTCAAACAGCATATCAAACTTTTAATGTAATAACCAGTGTGAAGGAAAAATCAACAATCTGAAATGGTTTCCATTGTGCCCACTGGTGTGACTCACCAAAACACAAAAAATTTAGCCTACACTGTGTAGGTATATGTGAGGTCAAGCCAGCCTTGCAATCAGTGTAATTGATTACAAGTGAATAATAATAAGTCCAGGGAATAAAATCATGAAAGAAATTATTGAGTAGCTCTTACCTCGCTCAACTAAATATACCAATGTGTACAATTATTGCCTTAGAACCTCATCTGAGTCTGTTCACAGTCACAGACAGACATGTACAACTGCTGATGGCTAAAACTCAGTTTCATTGACTTTCATGGATCTAGCATCTGTGTTAGCAGTAATACTGCACTGCACTAAGTCACTGCTATTATATCAGAGAGCAGCAACATGGTAAGATGAATATATGAGCTGAATACAAAACCCCTCGTTCGGTCTCAGTGTTGTGATTCCAACAGGAGCGTCTCTAGTTGTCATAATTTGCCGTGACCTCTGCTGACAGCATGAGCTGATTAGTCTTTTGTTCCCTCATATGTAGGTCACTAGGCAGCGCAGACCTGATGACCGACACCATCTCAATATGCAGGGAGAAGTTCACATGACTATTAATATGCTGTTTGCCCTAGCAGCTTCATCTCCACATGCGGCGGATTTATTAATGCATGTGCTGGGTGGCATCTTATTTGTTCCACTCAGACTGACCTCAATTTGTGAGGGCAGAACAAGCCTAGATGTTGTTTGTGCTATTATTTTAAAAAGCACAAAAAACACCCATCAATCAGGATCACTGAATGGAAATATGTACAGCAGCAATAAGCCACATTAGCTAAAACTAAACCAAAAGAAAGAACATTTAATAATTTCTTGTTCAATATATCTGTGAATAGTGACGTATGTCTGTGCAGGTTCTCAATCATCCAGGTCATGGAGCTTGGAAAAAGGAAACTGGGCTTCTAGATTTTTTTTTTTTTAAGACGTTTCACTTCTCATCCAATCGGCTTCTTCCTAAAACCAAATGGTGGTCCCAGATATTAAACCCCAGTGGGGGTTGTTCCCTTGGGGGTGGTCGTTGACCCACTATTGTTCATGTGCATCATCACATGAGCCAAGGTGTGAAAAAAAACCCACTGCAAACTCACCAGTCAGAGTCAATATCCAGACCATCTGGATGCAAACAGCAAGACACCACAACCAAAGACAGCAGAGATAAGTGGGTGAAGAACCTATCAAATAGGGTCTTCACTAAGGACCTGTTTACACCAGAAGGTTTTCAGATGAAAACGGTAAAGTTTTGATGCGTTTCGGCTTCCTGTTTACACGAAAACAGCGTGAAAATGCTACTTTTTGAAAACAGGGGTACTGCCACATGCTCACTATGGTTGCAACTCCTACATCGACACGACCAACTTGTGGCCTGGCGATGGGAGCTACAGCATTTTCAAGGTCTTGCGTTTACGTGTAAAGTGTTTCCGTTTACTTTTCAAAAACGAAAAAGGTTAAACGACACAGTTTCCATTGGAACTTTCTCATGTAAATGGGGCCTGAGACGGAAGAGGATGTGCTAGCCAAAGGGCTCAATTTTGCAATATCTCCACAACAGCTGCCTATAGTGGATCTCATCACAGTGGATAGTCCCAGGTATTTAAACCCTAGTGGGGGGTTGTCCCCTTTGGAGGTGGTAACTGACCCACTATTTATTCATGTGAAAAAAAGGCGTAGGTTATTACCATAAAGACTTTCAGGTGAAACCACTATGAGGCCTTGCCCCACCCTATCATGTGACCTATTGAGTGTCACCTGACATAAGGTGTGAGTGGGGGTTGAGGCACCTGGGAAGGGAGCTCAAGACTGCACTGCAGGTGGCTGACAGCTGGTATCATAAGCCACCACCTCTGTTCAATGATGGTCATGCACAGTGGACATAGATGGCTTCTTTTACTCCTCTTTCAAACCAGCTGTCTTCCCGGTCCAAAATGTGAACACTGGCATCCTCAAACAGTCTCCTTTATCCGTTAGGTGCAGGCTTGTCCTATCAAGGTGGTTCTTCTATGTTGTGCCATGCATTTGTGGAGTGGCTGTTTGGTTTCTCCGATGTAGGTCCAAGCACTCCTCACTGCAATGCACAGCATACACTATGTTGCTTAGCTTGTGTTTGGGACATTTGTCTTTGGGACGGGCCAGTTTTTGTCTGATGTGGCTGGGTCTGAAGTAAACTGGGATGTGATACTTCGGGAAAAAGTAGTTTCTCTGACAAACCTGCTACCTAAGGGATGACAGCGTTGTTCCGTTTGGCATTCTCTTTCTCACTAGTTGGTGTCTGACCTTCTTTTCTGTGCATCTTTGCTGATTTGATGCTGACCCCACTGGGATTTACATACCTGGGTCTCTCCACCTTTTGGTTGAGAACTGAAGAAGCCTCTTGGATGAGAGGTGAAACGTCTTCAAGAAACTTAAAGAAGTCCAGTCGCCTTTTTTTCATGCTCCAGAGACTACTATGGCCTGGATGACTGAGAACCTACGCAGACATACTTTAGTGAGGACAGCCTGTCAGTCTGCTGTTTACCTCAGCAAGCAGTCAATATGCAGGGTGAGAAGTGTCCATGTATTTAACTCTGGAGGAGGCTGGAAAAGCTTGTGAAAGGAGTCAGAACTTTTCTGTCAGTAAGTGCTGCTGTTTTTGCTGCCTTTAGCTGTTGTTATCCACTTTCTTCGAAGTGGATCTAACATGTAATCAAACTGTTTATCAGAGGGAAAGTGTGATTTTTAGAACACTCAAGCTTAACATTAGCCGGCATAATGTTTGCTTATAACCAGCTGTTGTTGTTTTGCTGGCTTGCGCCTATATATTTTTAATAGATTAATTCTAGGTTTAGCATGCATATATTTGTTGGAAGATATAATTACAGGGATCAATGTATAATTATGAATACAATATTGTGTTTTTCTTTTGAACTCAAAAACGCAGCCTGTGGCCATCCAGAAAAACCAAGAAAATGAAATGTGCATGAAACATTAGCTTCGCAATATAATCAGAAAGCTCATCTGCACAAATGCATGCAACAACATAGGTAGACTGTACATGCCTGTTGCCATGGAAACTCATTCAAGGTTTTCAATCATGAAAGATGCAAATAAAAATGGCACAAATAGAATGCTTTAAGAATACCCTCGGCACCAACCCTTCCTTTCCACCTGAGTGCTATTAGTTTCACAAAGACAGGATGTAAGCAGAGAGTAGAATGTGGCACACAAAAAATATGCACAAGGAAACTAAATATCTAAGCTTCCTAATACAAAAATTACTTACAAAAATATTGCACATCTAGGGGTTCAAATTCAAAACTTTAAGGTGTAGAAAACACAGTATAAGATGAATTACTTGATGGTGATATCGCCCACTAGTTTAAGGCACTTCCACGCTGGCCTCACTTTTCAGACCTGGAAGGTTCATCCATCTTTTAAACTGACTATCTGAAGGAACAGCAGAAAAAAAAAAAACACGGGAAATTTTTACTGTTTGAGTTGAAGCTAGTGACGGGTCAAGACTGGGTTCCAACTGAGAACCAGGTCCACATTATCCAATCCATCAGAATCATTTGTATCTGAACATATCAGAACCTGTTGTCAGCGTCAGCATATGTTTCTGACTGCCGTGCATTGCAAAGCTATTTTAAAGCTGCGCTCGGTTACAGATACTGGTATCCAAGCATCATGCTGTTATTATGTGACGTTAACAGTCAAGCTGTGTCGGTGCAGCTCAAACCACTTCTCTACTCTGTCCAGCAGAGCGACTTTGACATTATTGCTTGCAATGCTCTCAGCACTGTCTGCAGCACTTGTAGTAATAGGTAAAAATTGCTTGCAAACTACTTTCTATAATAGAAATTAAAAAAACAACTTTTTTTTTTACCATTATTATGTCTATATCCGCATATATACAAATCTCTATAGCAATATAATTGTAGACATAGTCTTCTATTACTACTCTTTGCTTCTCACGCTCTGGCAGTAATTTGTCTTTTTATAAGAATAACTACCGTAGACAAAAAAGGCACAGCAAAGTCATCAAGACCAGTGAAGGGTTAAAGAAACTAAAGGATGATGGATACAGCAATGAAAAGACCCGGGAATCATTGGGGAGTAGTGAGTAGTAATAGTAGAAATGAAATGAAAGCCTTGTCATACAGGAAAAAGTTTAAATTACTACTGTGTGATTCAGCAGCATCCCTGTGGCAAAACCACTGAAAGCAAGACCAGGAAGACAGATTGAACGGACACAGAAGCAGGAGGCACAGAGAGGAAAACAGTGCGGCTGTCAAGTGAGAAGCACAAAGGAAATTAGGAGGCACGCGGGGACAAAGACTGAGGACAACAGTTGAGAATACATAAGGAAATATTTGGATGAGTAGATGTACGTTCAAGCAGAATAAATGCCAGATATGATAAATAGTAGGCGTGTCATTCAGCAAAAAGAAAAAAACGAGTAAACTTTTGTAGCATCTTAAAAAAATTAGAAAGACGGTATAACAGCGGGACATCGTCAGGTAGGTAGGACCAAAAGGGCACTTCAGCTACAGAACACAAAACACTTATCACAGGAACTTTCAGTGCATTGTGATGGCAGACAAGGGATGTTACAATAACCTATATACTGAAAAATATACTGCAGTTATTTCTCTGTGCTGCAGAGGTACAGTGGGGGGAATCATTATTTGATCCCCTGCTGAAGTTGTAAGTTTGCTCACTTACAATGAACATTAGAAATGAATTCTCTCTACTTTTTATGGTAATTTCATTTTTAATGGAGTGAGACAGAATATTAACAAGTAACGAAGAAAGGGGTATTAAAAATACCTACTGTCACACTCTGAATGTAGTAGTTACAGTAAGTGGTGTTAAGTAAGTAGTTACTCCTCCCTCGTGTAATTAACGTCAGCAGGTGAAGCTGCACTCGTTCAGATTCTGATTTGAGCACAAACAACTGCATCTAAACTTTCCAGCGGCTCTCAGACACTCTACCTGAGTCACTATATAGACCACCTACACACACACACAGACTTGCCCACACTGTGCAGGTGTTACTGAGGTCAGTAATCCCTGCAGAGATTCAAGCATTCCCCACACAATAAGTGTTCCATGCCCCAAACTGGTGCAACTACAGGCTGATAGTTCCTGGGGCCAAAAGCTCAGGATTGGCCCAGTTTCGTAATAAGGTCAATGTGTCACAGCCTCACTCTGACACACTGACCTCCTGGTCCCGCTGAGCATGCAATTTTAAACCACAGGTTTCCCATTACTTCCTCTAATTTGATTTCCTGGCACTGCCTGCAACAGGGACTAAACCTACAGCATTAAAGAAAGAGAAAATATTGCTGCACTAGGGTCTGTTCCCCTTATGTGGACTGACGTTTTAGACAGATAAAATTGTTGACAACTGGGCATGATCCTGAGTATTTCAGTTCTCCAAAGTAGTTGTTGCAGTCGTCTATGCCTCAAAGTAAAATCTACTCTGAAGGTTTCTTCAATCAAAACATTAAAGGTCTTAAAAGATGTTGCCTAACCATGGCTTATTATATAATATTACACTACAGTATATTTCTAACTAACTAGGCAGCTCATTCTCTTTCTCTTGACAAAACGTTCCTTAAAGATCAATAAATCATTAAGTTGACCATGAAGACCTTGAAGGATGTAAGCCACATTTTAATGTTAGCATGACCCCACCCAGAATTCATTCAAAACTTTCAGAGTTATTGTGTTTACAGAGGCCGAGGAAATGAAATGTAGAAGTTACACAAGAGCTGTGACACGACACAAACAGAAGTCAGTCAGCTTTACCTGGAGAGAGCGAGCGAGAAACAAGACACCTTCCATCCCTCTCTGGAATCAGCTGATTAATATTCTCTGTGCAAAAACAGCTGTCAGTTATTTTTTCCCCACTGCTGTCTTCCTCTTATTTGCCTTGAAAGGACATTATTACTTTGTGAGCTAATAATTAATAGCTAAGCATAAAAGTCCAATATACCTGTTTAGAGCTGTTACTTTACAGATTATATAATAGACATTATGAAGAATTACTTTCAAAAGTAAGAGGACTGATTTTGCTGCTTTGACAGCTTTTTTTTTTTCGGCACCCTCTGGTTCTCCTCAGATATGAGTTATCCGTGTAGAATTACTCAGCCCTCTGACAGAAGCTCTCGTTCAGGTGAAGCTTTGCACAGTTGCTGATCATGGTTTATAGCAAGAGTGGCAATGTTTACTATGAAACGAGACATTTTTGAGCATTTCTTTAAGAAACAATGTTACAAAACATATTTGAGCCTGATGATAAATGTTTTAACACCTGTGACTAGTGAGCTAGTTACAATTATGCAGTACTTTAACTTTGAGTTTATTCATTATAATAATATTCTACTGTGCAAAAATCACCCCTCATTTCTTTACATTTTGCTTCCAGGGAGCCAGACTGTCTTGTAATTTTTTAAGTGGTTTGCAACAACAGTCCTCCAGCTTTCTGAAGGTCTTTCAGTGTTTCTTTGGACATTGGCTGCTTTTTCACACATTTTTCATCCACTCTTTGTACCTGATCATTTTCACAGGATTTTTGTTTTTTTATTTGCTAAGCAACATAACACTGCAAGCATAAAAAAGGCACCAGACAACTTAGCAAATAACCAATTTTAAATTGTATCTTTAGGCACTTTGATACTAGCAGCCTATCATCAAAACACTATCAGAATCTACACAAAACGCCAAAGACAACAAGAGAACACAGTCTGACAGGCATAAAATAGTATTTTTGGTTTGGGGCTGCATTTCAGAAAGTGGTGTTGTAGATCTGATCCTGGCAAAACTTTGAGATTTTGATGCACCATACAATACTATAATATAGAATAAAGTTAAAGTGATAGATGGAGGCAAAAAGTAGACAAAATATTAATGCTATTAAAGCAGTAGCAAAAAATGTGAAAACTAGAACCATTCAAGTCGGCATGGTCAACGCAAACAACAGCAACCTACTAGCTAGCAAAGAAATCACAAGGAGGTTTTTGGTTCAGCATCCTGCTTGCAACCAATTTCTCCCCGGTAACAGCCAGCAACCTCCAATAAACGCTCACAACCAGTCAGGGAATACACATTTTCCCCTTGTGACCGGAGTTTGCCAGGGAGTTGCTGAACGGTCTTCTAGCCCTGTGTGATTGAAGCCTCTTGTAATGCAATTTTGTTGTTGCTTTGAAGAACTAAAACTGGATCAGTGCTACCAGAACATGCCAATCATAACCCAATTTAGATCTTTTAAAAAACAAACAGACCCATGTGCCACTGGCTTCTATGTCGAGATGTTTTTAATCATTTTTTCCGACAGCACAAGTTAAATCAACATACTGACAAGTTCAAAGGTTAAACCCAGGAAACACTGCATTCAGCGCAAATTCAAAGTACACCTCCATCATTAAAGACTAGGAGTGAGCAGTGCCCCATGGTTTCACAGTCAGATCTACAACATACTGATGACATCTGGCTTCAAAAAGGTAAGCTGGCAACAGTGAAAATGTTCAGTTTGAGTTCTGAAAAACGTGACTTCCCAAACCAGCAGATGATGTTACAGTGGATGCATCCATCTTTTATGTCCAGGCTATGGTTCCACCACAACTTCAGCTCAGATGACGGGAGGGTATTGCAGACCACTGACTTCACTGACATGTTTGAGACTTCTACTCTGCTCTGTGGTGCTTTATCATTAGTAGCCATTAGAAAATGGTAAATAGTAGCTATAAAGACACACACACACAAACACTCGAGAAAAATGTCAAAAAGGCTAAAAAACTTGTATTGAGGGGTGCAAACTGTATGTCACCAAGGTAGCTTTAGTTCATAGATCCAGTACACCATCTGCCGGTCTCTGCAGAAATTGAGGCTATGTTTTAGTGAGCCTGTGCTAGCAGCAACCTCTGATTTCTGTTTGGCCACAGGAAGAATGTTATACAGGATGGACATTTTAATATGCTTTTGTGTTCACTGTTGTAGAGCAGTTAACCACAATCGCATTTTAAACACCATTCTGATTTTTGATTTGAACATTAATTGAAGTTCACCTTGTCTCTGCCTTGCAACAGGGCAGCTACTCTGTCTCATCTTGTTTTAGTTACAATATCTGTAATTCAGCATAAAAGTTGGGACTGATCAGGGATATTTTATTACATAAGAAACACAGTTTGAAAACACCAGGATTACATGGACTCATTATGGTTAAAAAATAACAAACAAACAAAAAACACTCAATTCTAATATATTTGTGTAAAGTTTGAGTGCAAACGGTATAAAGCTTTCTGAATGGTACCTGCCGAGTTGTGATTGCTTTTTTACAGGTTAAACCACATGTGGGTGCACCCATTCAACAGCACGCTACCTGCAGACTTCTATCTCTATGCTGAGACTTTTAATGGGTACCTGGAGTTTTCTAATAAAAAGCTGTGTGACCAGGAAATACTGATTTTTTTTAAACTCTTTATAACAACTTCTGCAGGATGTCTCTCCCCTCCTGATAGAACATTTCAATTACATGTTGCCTTATATAGAGAAACGTGATCCTCTCCCAGCAACTGAAAAAAAAATCAGTTTAAAAACAACTGATTTTTAGAATACATACAAAAAAGAAAAACTCTGCAACAACATAGCAAAAAGCAAAGTCATACTGTATTTACAGGGAAGAAGGTGAGCTGGGTTGAAGCCTAATCTTGATTGCTGGGCAGCTGAACGTCAAACTAGGGATGTCAACAGAAGTGATACTTAGGAAACCTTTCTATACCACCAATCTGAAAATGTGACAGTACTTTTTTTTTTTAAATAAATACCGTAGATCCCATAGGCAGCGTACGTATCAAGGCTGCAGTTCTTGCAGAACTGATGTGGGCAGAATGTGCCTATAGTTGTTCTAATCTTATCTTTACACGCTAAAGAAAAAGGAGGAGGACACCAACAAGCACAGCAAAAACTACACATTAAAGCTGGAAACTAGTGCAGTTACTACTACAGCTATTCATCAACTCACTGATGAGAAAGGCATGAAGAGACAGGTATGGAATTTTGAAGTTCCACAAGGAAAACCAAGTGGTGATAACTGATTGACAAAGGGCAATATGCAAACAATGCCATCATGCTTTCCAGATCAAGGGAGGAAATACTTATATATCTTCAAACTTAAATATGAAAAACATGAAAATACCTAAATTTGTTCATCTAAAACTTGCATATAATTTTTAACACTGATGGTGCCTTGCTAGATGTGCAAGCCGCGATTTCTTAAGGCAGTAAAGTGACTTCATACCATCAGAGATGCAGGTTTTTGAACACTGATAACAAGCCGATTGGTCCCTCTCCTCTTTAGTCCAAAGGACGTGTCGTTCATGTTTTCCAAAACAGCCACCTATCCATCCATTAACTTCTGCTTATCCCTACATAAACATAAAACTTATGTAACTGAAACACAGTGCTCACAGTTCCAAAATTTCTAGTCCAAACATTCATGGTTTTCATAAAACATTGATGTGCAGAAAGAAGAACTGATCTTATTTGACTGGCATACTTCAACAGAAGACCAATGTCTGCTGCAGGAAACCAGATCCAAAAAATTTGGTTCCCAAGCAAAAAGAGGCTTGGGGACGACTTTCAAACTGTTCCCGAGTCCCATTTCTTCTGTTTCACCTGATTTTTGGGCTCCCTTTGAATGTGCAGCAACAAACAATTTGCTCTCTAATGAGTATACTAGAAAGCAGTGCGACTGTGACCTAATGTAAATGCTATCACTTAAAAAAAGGAAAAAAAAAGCAGACAGACCACAAGATCATTACTGGGTTGTTTCATATTGCAAAACATCTTCAGCTCAGATGCTTTTGCTTTTACAGCGTCTCCTATCATATCAACCCTCCCCATTATAACAGGGCAGCGTGTACCTCACACTGCTGCTGTTAAAAAAAAAAAAAAAGAAGAAGCTTTATGTCCTTGCTCACCAGTCATTAAAGAAGTATACCGGCAGCTTTGAAGCAGTATGGAAGTGTTAGATAACTGCGCATCTTTCTTAGAGGCAATTCAGGCCATAAGATTTCTAGAGTATATTTTTATACTTTCTAAATGTGCTAAAAATTAATTGGTTAGTTTGAAAATATTTTTCAGACTAATTAATAGCGTGTAAATAATCAATACCATGCTTACCAATGTGCAGTTTTAAAGCAGCACAAATTTATATTATGTTGTGAACAATAGACCAAATTAGTGATGTGAAAGATAAGGCTCATGAAGATAAAAATAAATAAATAAATAAAGATCTTACCCTGCAGTTCCCCTCAGTCTAAAGTAGCACTTACCCTGGCTAATTTTACCCATTGACAGTATTAAAGGTCAATGTAGCCAATATGATGTTACCCATTGGACTCATTCTGAAGCTTCAGTGTAACCACGCTGGGTTTTTGGACACAGGAGTTACCTTATACAGATGAAAGGGTAGAGTGCCAAGTTATCAGCTAATACCAGCTAGCTTGTTTAATGAGCTGCATTCATAAGCTGTGCAGGTGCAATGTACAGACACATACATCTGCTCACTAGTGCCAAGCAGCAGACTAAAAAAAAATACTAGAATTTCATTCACCGAAACCAAAACACAAACGTCTTGGATAGTCTTTACCAAACAGCAAGCTGTAATATTACTCAATGCACCAAAGGACACCAACAGCACACAAACAGTGAAGAGGTCTAGTTTAATGACTTGAAGTAATGGATGATACCTAGGCTCCAGCTGTCACTCAAAGCAGCCACAGCTCTAAGTCAGTTACCAGGGTACACTAGTATACCATTATACCAGTATAATGCTGCCAGATTAACATAAGTGTCATAAAAGTCCCCTTTTTAAACCAGCCTTAAGTGGCCACTAGGGGAACTGCAGTTTTTGGCAATTTTTGGCAATTTCATCAAGTAGCTGGCTTTTGTAAAACTGTTGATAAATTAAATGGAACATGTAAAGAAGAAAAAACGGAAGAAACGCTGCAAAAATAACTATTTTATGACATGTTTAAATGCTAAAGTAAGTATTATTTTAATTCTTTATCATTAAATAGGGTTATTTAACTTATATATTAGCACTTATTAGTAGACATCTGCATATGTGTGATTCATTACATTCACTGGATGTTCCCTGCTAACCAAATTGCCAGCTAACTTAAAACCCAACCCTCCCATTGAAAAATGCTCACGTCAGGCTCAGAGATGGTAACGGCTAAAATAAACGAGTGGGTGTCACATCACCTTTCCCCTCTTTCATTCTCACTCACGCCGTCCTTATTGTAGAACGCGCCACTAAGAAACGTTAGCACATCTGCTAAGCGCCAAACTCAAAACAAAGTTAGTGGCTAGTTGGTGAAAACACTAAAACCTTCAGCAGTTAAATATTTCTTAAGAACCTTGTCCAATTAAAATCAATTTGATCCTTTGATTAGAGCCCAGCAAGTCCGGGTTAATGCTGCTGGAAAACAACGGCCACGCAGTGAGTGGGTGAAATTGGGCAAACTTCAGGCAGCATTATCATAAAAAATCCTGGCCCCATAAAATAATTTTTTAAATGAATGAAAGGAGTGTTTGATTCTCCTTCCAATTGTATAAAATCATGTGAGTTGGTGTATCATTTGATTCTTAAATAAAGACATGAAAAGTCAATATTCACTGACTTCCTCCTGATTGCACCACGAGGTTTGTGGTTATGGCGTAGGTTTCCCGCTGAAGCATAAATCAAGCCTGAATGATGAAGATGGTAATAACAATGATGGGAAATTACCCTTACAGCCCAATTTTCTTAGGCTTCTTCCAAAAAATGACTTATCTGAAAGATGCGGCAAGGGCAGAAAAATGTCCTGAAAGCATATTTTGATGTTAATATCTTAAAGGTTTGATTTCCTAACAGCTTTAAAAAAAAATAGGCTTACTCTCCTTACATGTTTAATTGAGTAAATGGTGGTTTCCAGTTTCAACTGTGCACACATTTTGTGTCGGGAGCTTTCAAAAATGCCATTTTGTCCAAAGCATCACTGGGGCAATTGGCCAGGAAGGCATTTTTTTCAAGGCCATAACTTTATAAATATTCCTTCTCATTAAGTGATATTTGATTCATGTACACTACAGGTATGACTGACAGGTATACAGACAAAAACCATGGCTATCTTGTTTACTTTTTTGTGCAAGGGGGCCAAAAAAAAAACACTTTTTCAGCAGTTTTACCAAGGTGCAGGCAGGGTTCCTTGGATATGCGATAGCTCAAAGACCATTTGAGATACTGGGCTGAAATTTTGTGTGTATATTCGGTGCGCTCTTGATTTCAGTAAAGCAATTTTCCACATTATATTTTGATTTTAAATTTTTGATTGCCAGTACCTACTTTGATTAAAGTTAAATATTACACACAAATTAGGGTATACAAGTATCTTATATCTTGCTTATGAGAACAAGGGGATTGTCATTTCTTCTTGAAATCCTACTGGCAGTTGTTTCAGCATGACGTACAAATACAGCATAAAGTCATCTATCACACATGTATTCCCATTTTCACCCTGTAACAGACAATATTCAAATAAAATCTAATTAAACCTCCATCCACAACTTTGACAATTACGGCACGGTAGCTCAAACAGAGAAGATGCAAAGAAAAGTGAAAGTTTTGAAAGGTTTGATAACCTTTGTGTGAGAGCTGTTTGAAAATGCTGTTTGTTTTAAAACCCCTCATTACAGCCACTTAAAGCTTATATTCCAGCATAACGCTGAAAAGGGTGATCTGAAATGAGTACCTCGGTGACATTTGCTTAAATGCAGATAATTGGCTTCTCTTCTCCTTCTGTAAGGTGAACATGCTGGGGCTTCTTGCTGGGCTGTTGCAGGTGTGATGGTGGATAGATTAAATGGTCAAGTGAGTCATCATTAAAAGGCTGATTAAATGAATCTGGGGACCAAAGACATGAATCTGTGAGCAGTGAAACTCCAGATAAATTAGGCTAATCTTAGCTAATGATTCCACTGCAGAGCAATTTTATTAGTTCAAGACATTAATATAAAATGTAACCCAACCTCATAACTAAATAACCAAAGACTGCTGAAGCATATCAGAATTATGAAAATCCAGTATATATATATATATATATATATAAATAAATGTTTGAACTCTTGTGATGTTTGAATTAAAAATGTATAGTTATGTATATGTTCTTTATCTAATTAATGCTTAAGAACTTGTGTCTGCTTTACCTTAACTCCAGTATTATGTAGCGTTCTAGGCATAATTAGACTACAGTGTTGACATAGTGACTACCATCAATGGGAAAGATGTGAGCACTTGATACCTGGAGCATCTCTGAAGCATCATATACAAGTTTATGTAATGAGTCTTTACCCCCTGATGATGTAAAGAGCTAAAAATATCAAATTATAACATGTATGCAGCCATCTTGTTAGTTTGTATTCACCAGCATGGTGATTCCCATAGAGATATTAGCCAAAAACCTGGCTTATCATGGCATCCTGTGCAGTGTGTCCTTAAAAAAACATCAGGAAACTGGGTGAGTGGAGGACTAAGAAGACCATGCAGGGCTAAAAAAATGTCTACGAGAGATAAACGGTATCTGAAAGTCAACAAATAGGGAAATATACAGCGAAGACCTGACACAGGACCTAAGAGATGCATCTGGCCCTTCAGTTGATCCATGTGTGGTTCGCCTTAAGGAAGGGAACTTTTTCAACACGACAATGATCCCAAACGCACTATCAGAGCAATAAAAACATACCAGGATAGAAAAACACACAATAGAACACTATCAGTCAGGGATTGGGCTCCCAGAGCTTAGACCTTAACATTACTCACACTCTTATTTAGTAGCTACAAGATCTCTAATATAATCCAGAGTGGTACTTACCACATTCCAAAATAAAGGGTTAAAAATGATGGCGATCACAGCAATACACAAGCGGGAGTCATAAACATTAATGTGTTTTAGGAAGGCTTCCATCAGCGTCAGGTCCATCTGAAAGAAACAACCAAGTGAAAAATAAGACAAGCGCAAACAAAAAAATAATAATTAGCAAAAGAGATAGTTATACAAATGCTGAATTCTGATTTTCAGAAAAGTTACAAAAGAAATGTTTTACATGTACTGTTTCTCTTCATTGCAGCAGTAACTTAAGTGAAAATCACATCCGCTCCATATAATATTACAGTGAAGTGCTAACAGAATTAACTAGCATTAGGTGAAATTGCTCCAGCTCTACCCTCTTATCTAAATATAGTCACTTATGACTTAAAAAAAAGGCAAAAGCCACAATGCCCTAAACCAACGCTTCTAAACAGTAGTCCACAAACCAACAAGCAATCTCACAGAAGCTTTGTTCATCGTTTATATACTCTATTACACATAGTTAGCGGCTACATAAATATTTTCCCTAATCTGACCGGTGTATACTTGACTTTAAGGTCTGTACTGACCTCAAGTCACAGTAGTGCTACAGCTGCGCTACACAAAAGCAGTACCAAGCTTTCACACAACGCTTTCATTGTCACTAAATAGAAGAAAAATAATCATAGAGCACACATTGAAACTTGCTTAAGGGTATAAAGATTAACTTAATTTTTTTTTTATAAAGTGGAGCAACAGAGACAGAGTTCTTTGGAAAAACACTGGGGTCCTTTTTGTAGTTTTTCCACTTTGTACCCACTGACGCCAGTGACGGAAACCAATAAAATATGTCCTTAGGCCGATGCCCTCTGTTTACTTTGGGTGTCTTCTGTGTTCTTCACAGTTTCAGGGCCAGAAGGGAAATAGAACCACAGGTTTTGCAAGTCATTTTGCAGTTAGTCAGCAGGAGAAGTCTGCAGACATCATGGTAGCATTGTGACTACATAAAATTTATTTATTTTTAGCCTGAAGCTTTTGCTACAGAAATGGTCTGGATTACAAGGGTTTGACAGGTAGAGGGTTTTCAGTTCTAATATTGGAGGGCTCTGAATAAAAGTGGTAAATGCTAAATATCTGCAACAATTTATTGGAGCAGGACATTAGGGTAGTAAAAATACTTGGCTTTCTCCCTGTACTTCTGAGTTTTCACTGTTGGATGAGAGGGTTGCCTCCCTGCGCCTTTGGGCCGGGGAACAGGTCCTGACTGTTTGCACTTATGCGCCAAATGACAGTTCAGAGTATCCATCTTTCTTGGAGTCGCTTGGCGGGGTGCTCAAGGATTCCCACAATGAACACCATGTTCAAACATGAGGATGTCATAAGTTCATGTGGCATCAGGACACCCTAGGTCGCAGGTCGATGATCAATTTTGTAATCGTATCAACAGGTCTGTGGCCATACGTTCTGCACACTCGGGTGACGAGAGGAGCTGAGCTGTCAACTGATCACCACCTGCTGGTGAGTTGGATCAGGTGGTGGGGGAAGATGATGGACAGACCCGGCGCACCTAATTGTAGTGTGAGGGTGTGCTGGGAATGCCTGGCAGAGGCCCCAGCCCATTAGATCTTCACCTCCCACCTCCAGCAGAACTTTGACAGCATTCCGAGGGAGGCTGAGGACACTGAGTCCCGAATGGACCATGTTCCGCACCTTCATTGTTGAGGCTGCTGCTCAGAGCTGCAGCTGCAAGGTGGTTGGTGCCTGTCGTGGTGGTAACCCCCAAAACAGATGGTGGTCAGTGGAGATGAAGGGAGCCATCAAGCTGAAGGAGGAGTCCTATCGGGCTTGGTTAGAATGTGGGACTCCGGAGGCAGCTGACGGGTACCGGCAGGCCAAGTGGAACGCAGCTCGGGCGGTGGCCGAAGCAAAAACTCATGGAAAAAGAATTTCGGATGGCCTCGAAGCGATTCTGGCAAAGCATCAGGCGGCTCAGGAGGGGAAAGTGGTGCGCTACTCGGTATATAGTGCGGGTGGGGCACTGCTGACTTCAACTGAGTCTATAGTCAGGTTGTGGAAGGAATACTTCGAGGACTTCCTTTATCCCACTGACACGCCTTCTGTAGTGGAAGCAGAGTCTGGGGATGAGGGGGATGACTCACCCATCACTGGGGGTGATTGGTGGCAGACCGGGGTGGTGGTCCCTATCTTTAAGAAGGGAGACTGGATGGTGTGCTCCAACAATCAGGGATCACACTCCTCAGCCTCCCTAGTAATGTCTATGCCAGGGTATTGGAAAGGAGGGTCCATCTGTTAGTCGAACCTCAGATTCAAGAGGAACAATGTGCTTCTCCTCCACATCAAAAGGAGTCAGTTGAGATGGTTCGGGCATCTGACCAGGATGCTTCTTGGGCGCAGTGTTCCAGGCATGTCCTACCAAGAGGAGGCCCCGGGGCAGACCCAGGACACGCTGGAGAGATTATATCTCTCAGCTGGCCTGGGAACGCCTTGGGGTCCCTCTGGACGAGCTGGTGAAGGTGGCTGGGGATAGGGAGATCTGGGCTTCTCTACTTAGGCTGCTGCCCCACAACCCGGCCCCAGGTAAGTGGAAGAAAATGGATGGATGAATGGATGACTGGATGGATAGATGGATGGATGGATATTTCTAACATCTAACCTTCTAAGATATTAAATATATACATTATTTAACTTTATTTATTTTGTATTTATTTTATATTTTTGAGGGATATGGATTAAAATGTTCTGCTTGGAATTTTCTTTACCAAGAAATGCCATTATTACTTCATTATGGACGAATTAATTTTAATAGGTAATTTATTCTAATAGGTAGCCTTTATGGTACTTTCCCCGCTACATTTCCAGCCTATGCTGGTTACATAACTACTTCTATTTTAATCGAAATAAGAGGATAACAATACTTTTTATGTCACAAAATATAGATGTTATTTCTCAATGAAACAGACAGCGCTGTTGCTACTGTGCTTTATGCTGAAGCTTGCACTGTGCTGGTCAAAGAAATCCATCTGTGTTTTGCAAATGCAGAAAGTCGTGCTTTTATTTTGAAAATAAAAACTGTGGCCGGTGTGTTTTCCGGCGGTGAGAGCTCAGTAAAGAGTTCAGTCCGTCTGTCAAGCCGAGACTTAAGTAGCTTCTCTCGGCAGCTGCACCTTGTTATTCGGAGCAACTTCCTCTGACAAGGTTTCACTTTTACCTTGGAGTAATCGACGTTGTTGAGCCCTCCGCAGCAGTCGAGCAGCGCGGGGTGGTTATTTCCAGCAGGGTTGTCGTTCCGCACGGCGGCTGCGTCGTTGTCACTCATACACACTGACGGACCCGCGGCACTCACACACCTGTGCGGAAGATAACAACTGTTGCGCAATAAAGAGGGCAAGGTTCTAATTTATCAGTAAAAAGAGGCTGCTGTTGTTGTGGGTGCCTACACATGTCCACATAACCTTCAACCCTGCTCAGTGCATCCTGGGAAATGCAGTTTAAGTTTTATTTAAAAAAAAAACCTTTGAAGACGCACAGAAATAAAAGCACATTTTTATTTATTTATCTATATATTTTTTAACTTACAAATACAGCTACTGAGAATCTAATATTTATTTTTAAAAAATTATTTTTGTTTTTTTTTTTGGTTTGCAGTAAACGGAATGCATGTGGCTCTAGAGTGACCTCTACTGGCCTGAAAAAGAATAAACAAAATAAAATAGTGCTTGCAGTCGTCAAATATATCAGCATAACATCAAGATAAAGACTCAGACTGTGACCCTTTTAAATTAAAGAATAATGGTAAACAAAAACTGAAACTGACCTATTAGGGGATGTTTTCAAGTTGGATGACAGGGACTGCAAAACATAATTTTCATCTTCATCTCTTCCCCACTTCTCTTGTTTTCTTTCCTTCTCTTCCTCTTTGATCCTTTCCATCCTCTGCCATTCTGCTTTCACCTCCTCTCTGTAAGCATCTTCTTTGTTTTTCATTTCTTCTCTATTTTATCTTCTTTCCTTCACTCCTTTCACCTTTTCACACCTTGCACATCTACCTCTCATTTCTAATTCTTGTCTGTTTTCCATTTCTTTTTATTTCCCCTCGTCAAAACAGGCTGTCATTCCTTGTTTGCTTATTTTGTTCTCTTCCCTTTCTATTTTCAAATCTCCTCTTCACCCCCCCTCCCCCCCACACCTTTTATTTTGCTTTTTTCCTTTTTACTTCCTCCCCTCCTCCTCCAACTGCCAGTGTTTGTTTGGAGTCAGTCATTTAGGCAGAAGACACCCCATGTAGAGGGAGAAATCGAGGGTGTGCACTGAAAGCCTTGCAGCTCTCTGAAAGAGCACACTGTCCATTCATCATGGTGTCTAATCCGACAACTTTGCCATGTAACATGAGCTCTGATCCGCATGTGAAGCTTATGGCTGTGAATGAGGTTCTCTTCCTTCCGTCTCATTCAGCTCTACTTTTTCCCTTTCCTTACTTTGTCTCCAGACACAAGCTCCACGAGACAGTCACAACATTAAAGCCAGGTTAAAGGTTAAAGTTCATCACAACACAATTAGAAAAAGACTGGAAAAGTGTGGCTGGCTTGAAGGGGTTGCCAGGAGAAAGCCTCTCTAAAATGAATATGAATGCACAGCTTAGGTTTGCAGAACTGCATCTGAAAAAAATCACAAGACTTCTGTCCTTTGGACAGATGAGACCAAAGTGGAGATGTTTGTTCATAATGTGCAGCAGCAAGTTTGGTGAAAACTGAACACAGCATATCAGCACAAACGCCTCAGACCAACTGTGAAGCACAAGGGTGGTGGAGGGGTGATGATAAGGCTTGTTTTGCAGCCACCTGTACACCTGCAGTCATTGAGTCAACCATGAACTCTTCTGTATACCAAAGTGTTCTGGAGTCAAATGTGAGGCTATCTGACCAACTGACTGAGAAACACTGACTCAGGATACTGCATGCCCATTCCTCAGTGACTTGTCAGTCACAGGATATTTTCATAGTCACATCCATAAGCTGACTTTTGTGCTTTGAATGGAACCATAATTCAGAAAATGAGCATCATGCTGTATTGAAAATGACTTGAAACTAGTAATTAAGATGATAAATTAATGACATACTCAGCAGGCTCATGAAATCAAATTCCAGGAAAAATAGTATGTTTTGCAGCTGCATCAGTGACATCACTAAAATGTCAGTGATATAATCTATTACCTTATTTTAGCTATTTTTATCTTTATCGGACAAAATTAGGGCTGCAGTTACTGAAATTGAATCCAGCAGAGATGGAATAAAGGAAAAGAGAGAATGATCAATTACAGATCAGCAAAAGAATGTGCGTGTGTGTGTTTTTAAGCAATGGCAGTAGCTGCTTGCATCACTGTGACTATAAATGGATTTTTTTTTATCCCAAAGAGAATGACGTTCCTTCCCTCATCGCTGTTTGTAGCAGGGATCGTGGAAAAATAACTATCACAATTTCTCTATTTCTCACTCACAGTAACAGGATGTGTGTTTTAATGTACACTGCTCAAAAACATTAAAGGAGATTGGGTGTTGTGTTAGGAATGAAAGGATGCTACATCTTTTGAAGGAAATGAAAATGATCAACCTACAGAGGGCTGAATTCAAAGACACCCTGAAAATGAAAGTGAAAAAAAATAAATAAATACAGCAGGCTGGTCCGTTTTGCTGAAATTTCATTGCAGCAACTCAAAATGGTCCTCAGCAGTCTGTGTGGCCCCCATGTGCTTGTATGCATGCCTGACAACTTTGGGGCTCCTAATGAGATGACTGATGGTGTCCTGGGGGATCTGGACCAGGGCATCACTGAGCTCCTGGACAGTTTGAGGTGCAACCTGGCTGGATGGACTGAAACACAATGTCCCAGAGGTGTCCTATTGGATTTAGGTCAGGCTAGTGTGGGGGTCAGTCAATGGTATCAATTCCTTCATCTTCCAGGAACTGCCTGCATACTCTCAACACACAAGGCTGGGCATTGTCGTGAGCGTAGGGTCTGACGATGGGTCCAAGGATTTCATCCTGATACCTGATACCTGATGGCTAGACAACAGGGTGCTGTTGTCTAGCCTGTAGAGATCTGTGCATCCTCCATGGATATGCCTCTCCAGACCATCACTGACCCACCACCAAACCGGTCATGAACGATGTTACAGGCAGTATAACATTCTCCACGGCGTCAGAAATAATTTTATTGGGTTCAGGCTGAGAAAAAATAGAAGGCTTCCATCATTATGATAACAGGCTGTTACACCTTTCCTCTTATGTTAATTGTATTCATTACCCATTTATCCACCCTGACCTCCTCCCTACACAGAGTTTGGTGGCTCTTTGTCGATTGCATACGGTTCTCATACACACATGTCAAAAAACAATGGTGCACCTCACAGTTCTTAGCTGGCTGAATACTGACAGATGCATACATCTGATCAAAGTTTGGAAAGGCTTGTCAGTGCCTGTTCAGTTTGCAGGACAAACAAATGTAACTATTTCCACATACAGTTGATGCAGTCCTGTTTACTTTTCCGTGGATTAAACAGGAAAACCGCGTGTTGCATATTTATTTGCACAATGCAATACACATAAACATAAAAGAGGATCATGTAGAAGTCTGGTGCTGTTTCTCTATCTCATGCTTCAGTCTTGCAACCTGCAGGAACTCTGACGTGCTCCACCTTCTTTTCTCGCTAATATATCTGTTAACACATGTTACTGTGGGGTCTAATTGATTGCATTCATTGCTTAAGACCTAGGTCTCTCAGGTGGAAGGTGCATACACGGCCAAGCTGTCAAAATGTTATGTCAACATAAGTTACTCAATGAAACATGTTTGTTTTATGTTGCCGCATGAACGGATCTGCAAATCACTGGTGAACTGTATAGGAGAGATGTGGTTCCACCTGCTAGCTATACACTAGTGCACCAAATGCATAAAGAGCCAGTTATTATTTTGACCCACAGCAGTCACAATGTAGTGTCAGCGTTTGTGTGCATTAATCACACATGGCTTTTATCCTGAGTTAAGGAGCTACACTGCCGATCAAATTTACTGAAGTATGAGCATCAGTAAGTGAATGGATCAGCATTCAGGTGTATTTGCACAGTCTGTAAGTGCAGGTGAAACCATGCATACATGAATTTTTTTCTGTTTCTGTTGTAGACTTTTGGATACATTTTGACAAGTAAACATTTGAAACAGTGCCTGCAAAAAAAGTGAGATACATTTTCTTCAAATCAAATCATTCATTGCAAGATGTTTGAAGGTTTCCTTGCATGTACATTGTAAAACGTCATTTCAGTCTAGGCTTTGCATGCAGTAGGGCAATAACGGTCTGTGCAATTTGAATCAAATAAGAAAAGAGATTTAAACTTTTTTTTAATGAAAAAATTGATCATTATCTCTTGGTTTGATTTTGATTGTTGGTTCAGAATTAGGTTTTTGAACAAACTCCCATGGGAGTAATCAACCACCAACAATGGACCCAGTGACAGAGCCACATTATGCAGCACAGGGGTGTCACAATCCTTAATGAGCAACAAACTGTACAGCCCAATTTGATCTCAGCTAAGTTGGACCAGTGAAAAAACGCTGGTTAATAAGAAGAAGTGAAAGTAAATGCTCACAGATGGTGAACCATGTCTTCAGCAGCGCCACTTGTTACCTGCGCTTCATACATCACAGAGGCTCTACAAAACCACAAAACCTTCGCAAGATCACACTTTGAGGTTCAAACATTTTGAATACTTTGAACTTTCCACATGTTTTCGCACCTGTGTAGTAATGGTGCGCGTATTAGTTCACTAACATTTTCCCACTTGCAAAGACATCCAGTGGTTGAGATGGGACCCTGTGATGAGCCTGTTCACGCCCACAGGCCACGTGTTTAAAACCCCTGACAAAGCATTTGTTAATTAATTTATTGGCCACATTATATGTTTAAATAAACAACTATAGGCTATAATAATGACGTCTTTACCTTCATTTGTTTATTCACCTATCGAGCCACTCGTTTATACATTCATTCATCTAAGAATATGCATGTTATACTCGAGGGCTTGTATCATCGACACAGTTCACACACACACACACACACACACACATACACACACACACAAGGCAGTAAAAATCATGCAGTTAACTTGTTTGACCCTCATTTATCGATTGCTGAAGTGAATAATGGCATGGGCTGATGTACACACTGGTCCATGCTGTACCTTATTAATTATGTCCTTTTAATGATGTCTCAGCAGTCTGTTCTGTAATGTTCTGTATATGTAAAAGATTGCTTTGCTGTCATCATCATTGTCCTGGAAATGTCCTGCGCTACTTTCCATGTGTATTGGCCTTTGTTTTATCGGAAGAGGTTTGCCTTCAAACTGACTAATCAGTGCATAAATAAACACATTCAATTAACTGCCAGGAAGCGACTTAAGTCTAATTAAACTTTCTGTTTGTTTACTTGCCCACAGGAAAGACAGAAAGTGGGCAGCTCGTGGATTCACCTCCCGCTTTCAGACAACAACATCCGTTACTACACATGGTAAATCTGATATGGTTAACCCTTTAAAGCCTCAGCTATGAAATAATTGTCAGAAAATAAAACACAGATGATGCAGAAGTCTCAAAGACTCACAAACGCTCGTGTATGAAATATGATACGCGAGGCATTAAAGGGTTAAACGGAAGATGCCCTTCCTTCTGGATTACAAGAAACTCCCGACCCCCTCACACTATCAGTACATCTTGTTTGCGAATATTACTGTAAGTTGCAGCACGCAGGGATCAATATGTTCCGTACATAAATGAGCTGTTTGCGTAAGTTACGTTTAGCCTGATAACTCAGAGATGAGGTGTACAGCGCCAAACTGACCTGCCGATGAGTGTTAGCATTACGCACTGTGCTAATTCAGTGAAGCTGATGAAAGCAGCAGGAGGAGTGCCCGAGACATAAACAAGAGGATGGATTGCCACTGTTTCCTTTAACAGATTTGTAATGCTTATCAATTTCCTGTGTCGTGTTATCTGATCTCTTACTATTGAGATCTATTGTACTGGCGATCTAACACTGTGCAATGGACTGCCAAGCAGGGAGCAGCTCAGCAGGCTAAAGCTCATAATAGCACTGAGTGGATGGACTGGCATATGAATAGATCAGTGGTAGCTGGATGGATAGATGGGTGATTCTGAAAATAAAGGCTCCGCGGCTAAATGAATGGAAGAACTTATTACTACACACAGAAATGGCATCTGTGCAGACTGAAATATACTTTTTGTGCGCTGAAGAAATGCAAGGACATTACCTGTGCTTTAAAATCATTCAGTATGAACTCAGAGTGGTAGAACCATTTGCCGCACTTGACATTATTACTAGTAATGCATAAGAAGAACAGAGGAACTTTTACAGCTCCTCTACAAGCCCCTCTTTGCTGCTTTGTTGGAAGCCATTAGAAGCCAATTTGTCAACATTAATGTTTAGTGTGATAAACTTCTGCTGAAAATGAGATAAGCTGCTGAGTTCATACTGAATGAATTTAATTGCTGCCAATTACCGACCTTTTTTTTAAATTTATCAGACTTTTCAGTGTTTTTGCACCAGTTTGTCCACGTGCGCCCCTCCGGATTCTTCTTTTGTTTGGACCATTTGAACGAGCCTCTTGGACTTTGTGTTTGATCGTTTTGAAAGTTTCTAAATGAGCTTGGTGTTTCTGCCTCCACTGCATTTGGGTTCTCTCCTTCGACCATCACGGTATTACCAGTAGAGATGTGATGAACAATAATTGTTGTGCATGAATGGGTGTTTTAATGAAAACACAAAAAACCTATAAATTACATTGTTGTGCAAAAGTCTCGTACCACCACCTCATTTCTTTACCTTTTGCTTCCAAGGAGCCAGACTGAAAACTCGGCATATGACAGCATGGTGTGCGGTGTGCCCTTAAAACACTGGAGGAAACTAGAGTGGAGTGGAGGCCTGCAACACACTGGTGGCCCACTAGGCCCCAGCCCCCTGCAACCCTGACTCAGATAAGCGGTTAAGAAAATGGATCTATGGAGGACAAAAGAAGGCCTTAAAAGTTATCCACAGCAGATAAAGAGCATCTGAAAGTCACGTTCTAAAGAAACAGAAAAAAAATATCCATCTGGCCATCAAGACTTTTGGAAATGATTGTAAAATCAATTTGTTGAAAATGAACTGTTAGGGACATGACCGATAAAAGCAACAATCTGCAAATGTGCAGCCCTTCCAGCACATGGAAGTGAAAATCAGTCTGAACAATAACGCGATTGTGTTAGTTCATTAGATTTTAGCACTTTCTCATTTGTACTGAACGATACGTTCAGCCATTATCTGCCCTGCACTTACATCAAAGGTTTCTTTTTGTCTCGCTACCTGATTTTCTTCCAGATGTTGAAGAAAACATGAAACTCTTTAGGTGTTGATTGCTTCATCGCATTCACTGGCATGTTGTTTACAGTTGATCAGATCATCGAACTAGAATTTAGTTTTTCCTTTGAAACCATCGAGGAAATAATTCATCTATGAATTGGATTCAACAGCAGGTTCTATTGAAACAACAATAAACCAAATGAAGTTCATAACTTTCATTCACAGTTCCGACATGTTACCTGTAAAAAAAAAATCAGATTAGCTCCTAAATGTGTGCCTGGAAAAGCTCTAAATGAGTTCATTTGAAGCCATTTTCTGTCTCCACCATG
>JAVDPK010001822.1:580120-592781 GCA_034780415.1 Cichlasoma orientale | reverse complement strand
CCTTGATGAGTCTCGATTTCTACCGCAAAATTCAGATGGTAGGGTCCGAATTTGCCATAAACAGCATGAACTCATGGATCCATCCTGCCTTGTATCAACGTTCAGGCTGCTGCTGGTGGTCTAATAGTGTGAGGGATATTTTCTTGGCACACTTTGGGCCCTTTAATAATTTAATGGCAGATATTGTCATGGTCGGGGCAAGCTTTGTTATCACTGAGCTTCAATTTGTGGTACAGCTAGCAGCACACAATGAATAAAATCATACAGACACAGACAAGAAAAGCAACAGAGTTTATCTACACAAGACGGCATCTTCATAAGAAGCAGGTTTTAATGACAGCAGTGCACCTTTCATGGTTCAGCTGAGGGGTGATCCGCGTCAAAGCAACCACTGAAGGACCTTTCCTAATCACTTAGAGAATCTGACCCGTTCACACAGACATGTCTGGGTCATTTCACTCAGTTAGCAACCTTCCTAAGCAAAATTGACTGTTCAGCCTCAGCCAGAGACGCTGCACACACTATAATATAATGGACCGACTGACGGGGAAATTATAGTTCAGCGGTGGTATCGCACTGGCAGGCTGTGTGCAGCTTCTGTGGGTTATTCTTGCTTGTGCTGTTCTTGTCTTAACCCTCACCTTTCATAAATGTCCTGATGTCCACGTAGTAAACTAACAATAACCCTCACAGATCCAAACAGGCACACACACACATGCATGCCTACAAATGTGTTCAAGCCATTCAGGACATTTCTCATCCTCACACTGTAGACCTGCTGATAATGATGGAATCACGGTAGCAGGTCCGGCCTTTGTTGCAAATTTCCAAAGCAGTGTATAGATGATGTAATCACAGGTTACTGCCAGATGATGGCGCTAAATATCCACAAAAAATCCGCTCAAGTTTTATGACAGATTATTTATTGTGAATACAGGAGATTGATACAATACAAATCAGTTAAGATACAGTATACATATTACAAGTTAACAATAAATCCATGATAACTGATTAAGTCTAAAAATGTATGATTCACTGTGCAATCTTTGCAGGTACTTTGCAGTACTATTCCATAATAGAGTTTACAACATTGGCAGAAATCATGTGTGTAACCATCTTTGATAAAACATCTGGAAAAAAAGAACATGTTTCTACCAATAACTGCAGAGAAAATAGAAAAATCAAAACCAAACTGTCGTCAGAGGTCTGAACGCACCTTTGCAGTTCACCTTCCTACTTTATGACCCCAACTTTATTTTGCATTGAACATTTTGTGCAGTGTGGTAAAATGAAGCCAGGGGCTGGGTGCATAAACCCTATGCACGCAATAAAAACACGTGTACGCCTTTCACCACACATAAAGTGGCATTTATAAAGGAAGAATATGTGGAACTTACACGACGTACAAAAACATGCACGCACGTTTTTGGAGAAACTGGAGCCTGATATGGTGACGTACAGAAATATGTATAATCCTGTTTCCAGTGTACTTACCTAAGATTTCCTATTCACAAACTTCAGTGACAATACTTTTATGTATATTAAATTTTACCTGGGCTCTTTTTATTATTAATGGTAATTGCAGGTGCTATAAATAGATGTGGCTGTGCATAATAATCTGCTTTTCCTCTGTGAACGGATGCTCTTTTTTTCCTTCTCCTTTATAGTCCAGTGTTGCCTTTTTTCCTGCTTCTGGTCTTTTTCTTTGAACTTACATAGTTAATAGCCTCCAGTACTTCCTTCCATCGCTACTTTTTCTTCTGTTCATGATTCCAAAACTGCGATCAACAAATACGCTTTTCCCTTTCTCTACTCCCCCAATCATGGTCTCGGTTATTCATCTGGAGAAGCTGCGTTTCTTGCTTCAGGTTTTCTTTCTCTTGTCAAACAACTTGTGGTGGAATTTTTTTTATATATGTAAATACTGAAACAAGGGAATGTGTACTTCCAATAACTGCTAAAGACAAAAACATTTTCATGCATGGTTTTGTATAACTGACAAAAAAAAGAGTGTGCACATTTTTATTTTCCTTCCTTTGTGCACGTTTTAGTCACGAGTGTCATGTTTTATACATCTAGCCCCTGATGTTCAGTTTGGCTGTTTATATAGAAAAAACAAATAAGGGCAATCAAAAGCTTCTTTCCCAACGGCAACATGTGACCTCAGATCAAAAAGGTCCGCTAAAGAACTTTCAACCAGACATCAAGGTTTTCATGATGCCGTCGAATGGAAATCATTTCCTTTAGATGGTGAAGACCAGGACATGTGATGGAAAGATACAGAAAAAGCTGAACGCAGAAAAGTACCATCATATTTTGATCCACCATGCAGTACTATCTGAAAAGCATGTGATTGGAAACTGCTTCAATCTTCATGAAAATGATCCCAAACACGCTGCCAATGCAGTAAAAGCATTCCTGAACAGAAAAACACACAATGTAACACTATCAGTCGTGGATTGGCCTCCTCAGAGCCCGGACTTACATTACTGAAGCAGTGCGGGATCATCACGATGGAGAAGGGAATAAAAGGCAGCCAACATCCAAAGAAGAGCTCTGAATGCCCTTCAAGAAGCCTGGAGAACTTTTCCTGAAGACTACTTACTGTAAATTACAAGAAAGCTGCTTTCTTCCGTGTTGAAGAACAGATGTGGTCATACCAAATTTTCACTTTCATTTTGCCTCATATGCTGTATTTCCATGTATGTTTGCACTTTTCAATAAATCGCTGCACCCATTTCTCATTTTCATGGCAAAAAAAAAAGAAAAAAGAAATGAGGGGTGGCTCAAGACTTTTGCACATTACTGTATGTATAAAGCTAATAGGTCTACTTCAAGGTTCGGGGGAGAAATTAGTGATTTCAGTGAACTTTTACACTTCAATAAATAACTTTTTTTGGGGGGGGGGTTTGCCCTCTAACACCATATTTCCCACAAATACGGTTACTTTTTGTCCCAAAAAGCATTTGTCTTCTCTTTCATTTACTGAAACAGGATTAGCATGTAGAAAAGCATTTCTCGGGAACAGGTCTTCATTTTTACACGTTTGTCTTTCGGTCTATTTTTATGCGTTTAATATCATCTGCTAATCACTGCTGGAGAGTCCTTCATGTTAAAAATGCATCACACAGTTCTAAAGTCAAACTTAAACTGTGTATAAAAAGGTCAAGAAAATGTCAAATGGCTCACAGACACATCAGTATGATTCAGGTATCGTTTGTTATCCTGTACATAAACAGCACATAGTGCGGTTTGTCAGCTTACATCATCTGCAGCGGCGGTTTGTACAAATTTGCTTCTGTTATTTTATTAATATTCAACACTGTTTTTACTGTATAGTTTCTTTCAGTGAGACGGGCATCTATAAACAACAAAGCTTCCAGAGCACAAAATGAAAATTACATTTAAAATATGTACATCACTCATGGAAACTGGCACAGAATGGATTAAACAGGCTTACAAACGTAGCTGTGTCTGTGTGTGTGCGCGTGTGCGCGTGTTTGAGTAGACATGCATGTGTATGTGCGAGCTTGTAGACAGGAATTATGTTACATTCACAGTCGCAGAGGGAAGGTGGGTCGGGAGAGAGAGAGAGAGAGAGAGAGAGCACGTTGGCCACAGAGAAATATTAGAAACACTGAGAATTTCAGGCCATTTCCAGGTACACAAACTCTAACTTATTACACAGTCGAACAGAGTGAACCTGCATTCCTTCTCTCTCTTGCACAAATACACACACGCGCGCAGGATGCGGTCTACGAGCGGCAGCAGCCGGCGGTCCTCATTTCTTTGTCGACGTACTCCTGCAGCTGAAACTTTGGCTCGTCGGGTTCCTTCATGGTCCTGTGCTTCAGTTCCCTGAGACAGAGAGACGTGATGAAGACCAACACAAAACCGAATGTAGTGTAATTACAACATTTCTGTCCGAACTGCTGGGCACATGGAAGTGGATCTGTAATCATCACGGGCAGATTTTCAGACAGTTTCTATCTCTTTGTGGTCATTTTGTATCTCTGTGGTTGGTCGAATCTTTTTGTGGTTGTATGTGGAGTCATTGTAGCTTTTTTGTGATCCTTTTGTAACCATGTGTGACATGCATGTGTCTCCTTATGGTCACTGAAGTTTCTTGTTGGTCATTTTGTATCTCTTTTTTAGTCGTTTGTGTCTGTTTGTAGTTGTTTGGATCTTTGTGGTCATTTAGAACAGATTAGTGACTTGATAATCTCTCTATGTAATACTAACAGAGAGATCTGAGTGATCCTTTGCATAAAAAAGTAGTATGAAAACGTATAGATCACTTCTGTGAACCATTTGGTGATGTCACTCCTGCACTCTGTTTCCATACCGAACATTTATTGCCTGGTTACGCGGTCTTGTTGCCTTTTGCTGTTGAATTTGTGTTCTGTACAAACAAAAGGACCACTGAAGTGAAATAAATGAAAACATGGGGCAGAAGAGATGAGGTGAGTCACCGATGATGGAGAGGCAAGAAAAGCGGAGAGATGTAAAAACCGAGAAGGTGCTCGCATGAACTAGAGGACGACAGCGAGAAAATATTTGATTTCATATTCTGTTTGCAGCGTGATTGTGTGCCAGACTGTGCTACTCTATTCTTGGCAACAGCCCACTGTGCCAGTCTGTTACCATAACAAGACTATAAATGTGAAACAGCTCCCACACAAACTGTCCGACACCACACATTTGTGAGAAGCACAATTAAAATACTATCGTCAGTGTTTTTATTTCCATTAAAGTTAATGCTAAGAGAAACTTTTGGGTAAGACACCGACGTTATATCTGATCTTATAGCTGAGCTGGTAATTTGTGTCCCTGCGTGTGTTTGGCATCTTGCGAGACAGCACACCGTGGTGAGTCTGATGGAGTCTCGTGAGTTTCGAAGCCATTTGAATACAATGAACTCGTTATCACGGTCGAGAAAGCACTTTGGGATGACTTGAGTTTCGTGGCACGGTGCGTTATCCTGCTGGAAGCAGCCATCAGTAGATGGGTACCCTGTGGGGACATGGTCAGATACTCGGGTACGCTGTGGTGTTTAGAAGATGCTCAGTTTACTCTAAGGGGCCCAAAGTATGCCAGGAGAATATACTGCACCCTACACCATTACACCAGCAGCAGCAGCAACCTGAAGCGTTGATACAAGGCTGGATGGATCCATGCTTTTATGTTGTTTACACCAAATTCCGTCACTACCATTTGTATGTCGCAACAGAAATCGAGACTCATCAGACCAGGCAATGTTTCTCCAGTGTTCTATTTTGGAGCACCTGTGAAATGAAACCTGAGTTTCCTGTTCTTGGCCGACGGGTTTGCAACTGCTGTGGTCTTCTGCTGCCACTAAATCACCTTCCTTCACCATTCTGACGCTGGGTTTGAACTTCAGCAGGTTGCCTCGACCGTATCGACCTGCATAAACGCACTGGGTTGTTACCATGTGATTGGCTGATTGAATATCTGTGTCAGTGACCAGCTGAACTCACCAGGGCCAGTGAGTGTATATAAATAGCATAAACATGTTTTTAGCCTGTTTACCTAGAGTTAACTAGTTCCACTTTAAGCTGTATGTTTTTTTTTTTGATACTTTATGTTTCGCTGATAATACATTTGCACTTTCCAGAACTTTTACTTGCAATTCTATATTTATTTTGATACTTTGTACTTTTTGTGTTAAGTAAACGATTTGAGTGCTTTTAACAACACTCTCAACAAGTTCAACAAGAAGCAGGAACAGAAACTCTGCTTCTAATGCGGGAACTTTCTCCAGGGACTAGAAACTTTTGGAGGTGCACAGCTCCAGATACACTATATTAACCCGCAAGAATTTCCTGCCCATAGGGCAGTACTCCATGCAAGTTCGGGTACTTTGTAGGCAGGGTCAACGCTAAACGTATACGATTGGCAGAGCGGTCGCGGCATTTAATTTCAGCCAGTCTGTTTCAAAAAGTGCTGTAAAAGCACTGTGAGTGCTCAGTAAGAGTAGAAAAGTGCTCTCTTCAGTCCATTTACCATTTTAGTTATATAGCGGTCAATCTTAGCAGTAGCTTGTAAAACCCATTTACTTTAGGTCTAGCATTTCTAGCATTTTAACCCACTTTGCTGCTACTGCTCATGGCCTTTCCAGCGTGGTCTCAATTACTCTGTTTGCAAAACATCACTTAAATCATCTTCCTTTCTTTATATGGCAAATTTATATGGTTTTAAGAATAAATGCTACCAGCCGGACTGGAGTATTTTCTCGTACAGTTAGGACTCACACTCGCTCACATAAAACCCACTGAGGAAAACCACTTAGTGTAGTCAAATGAGGAAAAGCTCCTTCTAGAATAACATGTGCTTGCTTTATGATCGCATCAAATCTCCCTCTGGGATCTGATGTTTGTGCTGCTGTGTAGAGACTCACCTGGCCACAGCAGTGAACGCCAGCTCCACATTCAGTCCAGATTTAGCACTCGTCTCCATAAACGGCACGCCAAACTCCTGCATAGAGAAGCATCTCTTATCAGGGGTGTGTGTGTGTGTGTGTGTGTGTGTGTGTCACACTCTTCTGTCTTTCACTGTGAGGACACAAGGACCTAACTGGCAGAAAAATTGGGTTTATGATTAATTTAAGATTAGAAGCATATTTGTGCAGAGGGGTTCACGGTGCCTGGGGAGGGTTGAGAGGGTTGGTGATCGATACTAATATTTCCAAAATACTTGTGACGGCTGCTGAGATTTCTGGCTTTCAAAACTAATTTTCTCCTCATTTTGTTGTAATTTGAAAAAACGAGCGGGAAGGCTGAGCGCAGTCGATGAGAGACGCTCCCAGGTGAAGCAATCTCATTCCGTATACGCGTGAACATCTCAATATTCCTGCTGAGTGCGTTACCTTGACAGCTGCAGTGCATCTGCCACACAACTCCCTACCACTTCATATTTAGCCTCCTCTAACACGCCTCTCAGAGCTTATCTGAGTGAGGCGGCTCGGAAAATTAGGTTAGCAAGCCCCCTTCATTTATTCCAAACAATAACAACATTATGTGCCTGCATGAATACATAATTACACACAACAATTAAGACATGCAAGTCATATTGGGGGGCGGTCTTTTATTCTTGTTACATGTGTCAAACTTTATGCATGCATCATGCGCATGGGTGTAAGTGTGTATTATAGAAAACTCACCTTTGCCAGTTTCTCCCCCTCTTCTCGCTTCACCGCCCTGTCATGTGTGGCGTCAGCCTAGAATGTATGGGACAGATAGCACAGAGTCACACACACTCCTCTCGCACAGTTCCCTGAGCGCAGTCAAGCCTAATGAGGAAATATGCCATTTTGTTGCCCATATGAATGGGTGAGTGTGTCCAAACTTTTGACTGCTACTGTATACGGCTGTTACATTGTTGCCTTTTACAGCTCATATTTTAATACTCTGCTGAGGATTTGGACAAGAAAATTAAACAATTCGCTTTATAGCTTTATAATAAGAACATAAAGAGACCGTGAACTCTACTTGTCTAAGGTAGCATAATTAAATTGAGACAGTTGCTATATGGTTGGCTTATGAGCGTCTTCCACACTGCACACATGAGCGTTAACTGTTTGGCATCATGTCTCCAAACATAATGCTTTTATGTCTATTGTGTATTCTTATTTTTAACAATTTTGGGACTATTTAACTTTCTACCATTAAATATTTAACTTCTATTACAAGCTAGTGGCTAGCGCCATCATCACAGATAGTTTATTCTAGGTTTGAGTGCTATTACTGTAAAAAGAGCTGATGACTTGGATGACTACTATTTGCACAGTGAACAGGAAAAAAAATGCTTAGCATTAATTTAGCATTGTGGCTAATTTAAAGCTTAGTCACATAAGGGTAAAAACAGGACAACAACCTCCTTCTAATTTTTTGGAGTTGGAGACTGATGCAAGTAGTTGCAGTGACCAGCTCCGACCCTCAGCCTCTGGGTCCCTGCTTTCAAATACAAGGTGACTGCACAGATTACCTGGTGGGAGGCAACCTGTCTCTGATTCGGACTGACTGCGATCAATCTGTGACAGACTGGCCAAGGTTTGCAGATAACCTGTCTAATTTATACGTTGCAATCAAACTGAGTCGGTCTGCGCTGATGAGCGCAACCCACCTGTGATGCATCTCTCTGCAATAGGGGACTCGAATCAACAGGTTGTGTTCCGGTTAAATTCCAATATAAAATGCGCTTTTGGCATTTTGCAGTTAAATTGCTGTCTCGCAGCAACTGCATGACTATTTGTGGAGGAATTTCTGATTAGTGTTTAAAATCTTCGAGGTTCTGGATCTGAATGTAAATAGTTAATGTGAATTCTGTTTAATGGGAATTTCTGTGCATGCAGAAGGGAACAGATTGCAACAGATGGCAACAGATTTGCAATTTTCACCAGTTTATCACAGTTAATGTTTCTATTATCACAAACAGATTGTATGTAATTGCCAACTTGACTATTCTATCACAAACTGATAGCAGACTGACTTTGTATTATTGCCACAACTGACTGTGAGTGGTTGCAGATCCCGCCTTCGAAGCAGCCATTTCAAAGCCAGTGAGTTCATCACACATGGTTGATTATTTTGGTCATGCTGCAGTCTCCAACCACCGCTTTCTCTCATGTGATTATAGCATAAAAAATATGAATCTAACTCTTCTAGAAGCTTTTGTTTCCACTAGCTCCTGAGCAAAACAGCCTATATGGCTGATTTAGTCTGCCTTTGCTTGTTGCTAAATGTGGGCATAACACGGTTAAGGGTGCAATGCTGTAGCCAGAAAAATTCAGGCCGGCGGGATTTTCAGGTATTTTGTGACCTACAAAAAGACGATTTTAAACATTCAAAGAGACGGCAGAGTTGGATTGTAAATCTTTGGCTTTTTCAATATGAGCAACTTGATCTAGTATAAAAGTGAAGTATTGATTAGTTAAGCTTTAGTAATGTGCATATTTTTGCTTTGTTTGTATGATGATGTAACCACTGAAATAATGTGACATCTGAAAATCTTGTCTGTGCAAAATGTAATCAAGTACTTTCCGCTGCTTTCATGCATATCCATCCATGCGTTACACTCCGACTCCAGGTCCTACTATACCTCCTCCTATGAGCCCTCCTTCCCACCCTCTATGAGTCCATCTGTCCATCTACCTCCCAGTGTTGGCAACAAGGTCTCACCTTGTTGCCCAGCAGCATGACGACCACATCCTGCTGGGCGTACTCATGAATCTCTGTCAGCCATGCCTGAAGATGGAAATAGAGCAAAGAGTGGTGAAGAAATCCAAAATAGGAGAGGAGGAGAAAGAAAAGAGGGTTGTTCAGAGGAGATAGGAATGATCGAGGGGAGGCATAGGAGATAAAGACTAGTGACAGAGGAGACGAATGGATCCACAGAGAAGCAGGAAGAGGGGAAAAAAAGATTAATTTGTTGTTTACTGCCCTCACTTCATCTTGTCCTCCCATTCTTCCTTCAGATATTCCCCTCTTTGCCCCTTTTCTTTCCTTCGTGCATCTCTATCCATCCATCTCCTTCCAATTACAGGTCAGTGGTCACTTGGCTCTTTGCTGGCTGGGTTAATCACACTTAGATGTTCTTATTTGTTATTAGTTGTACACCAGAGAAAAATCATGTTTCCATCCCACATTAATACATTTTTTTATGCAAACCTAAAACTCTCTGCTAATGATGCCGGTGAGCAGTTAAAACTGACTGAAATAAGATGGACGAGGCTGGAAGACGGAGAGTGGAGGTGAGAGATGTGATTAGTATCTGCAAGTCCTTCTTTACTGTGAGCTAATATTTTATTATTCAATTCACAAACAAAAACAAATGTACTCTGCAATACTGCAGTAGACTGTCCATTGATCCATCCATCCCCACTTATCCAGGTCTGGGTTGCAGGGGAAGATCTTTTCATCAATAGTAAGATGAGGATACCAAGGCATTCCCAAGCCAGCCAAAGGACATAATCTCTCCAGCAAGTCCCAGTTGGACACGCTCCAAACACCCTGCAAAGGAAGCACCCAGCATGTATCTGAGTCAGATAGCCGAACTGCCTCAACTACCGGCCCCTTTCACTGTGGAGGAGCTGAGCCCAAAATTAATCTGAAAGAATCTCCTTTGGGGCAGTTGGATCTGTAGCCTTATTTTTTCTGTTAGCACACACAGGCTAGAAATGTAGATCAGTCGGCAACGTGATAGCTTCAGCCTCACGGTAAGTTCTTTATCACAAAAGACAACCACGGCATTGGATTTGTGCAGACGTTGGGCAAATGCATCTGCCAATTTCCTGCTCCCCCCCCCCCCAACTTGTGACCACAAGATAAGCAGTTTGAAGTAGCAATTCATCCTCAACCAGGAGCAGGCAAACCACCTTCTCTGACTGGGAACCGTAGTCTAGGACCACGAGGAGCCACTTCAAGAAAGACCACATTATCCTCAAAAAGCAAAGAGTTTGTCCAAAGACCACCAAATCAGACGCCCTCTGCTGCAGGAACTATACACTGTGGCTTTGATGATATGGGAACAGCAGTAGATGGGAAAGCTGTGGTTGGCACGCGTTAACTCTCGAGGGTGACCTGCTTGTTAAGGCAATGACTGCACCCCTGCAGATACCGTATATGCAGTCATGTCTGTGTGCTGGTTCAGAACATTATCTGAATTATCAAACATCACAAATGCAATAGGTTGCCATGGCATTCGTTTTCTGTCACAAGTGTAATGTGTGTAATAGTCTACATGCCCTGGTCATCTGAACAGCGCAAATCCTTTTATTTCAAGGTACACATGACGAACTTAAAGTTCTGAAACAATTCCACACTTCTCCCATTAGTCTGCTGTACGTTACCTCATATTGTGGAAGTGGCAGTGATATTAGCTTGTGAGAATGTCTTTTGTGCTTATGATTTATGACAGCAATCTGATGGCAGGAGCCTCACATCAAATACTGAGCACCCTCCCTGTTTGTTAGTCTACTTAAGATGTGAACTTCGCCGTCTCTCCCGCTAAAAATGTCAGTGTTGCTGCTGCAGTTCTGCCTGCTCTTTCAGTCCGTCCATCATCCTTACAGCACAGCAGGGTTTTTTTCTCAGCGCTTAGGTGACAAACTATTTTCTGCAGTGTTTATGAAAGAAGCACACAATTTAAACACATATTTGAACTTTGCGACAAACCAAAGAGCTCGAAAATCGACTGAAAATTGAGTGTAAGTGATTCTTTAACCCCTTAAAACTCACTGTATTAAATATGATACGCGTTGCATTGGTGCATCATATTTGATACAAAGAGTTTTTGAGACTTCTACATCATCAGGCTGAAAAAAAAACCTGAAATAAATTGCACAATATATTTTTAAGCAATAAATTGCAGTCCAGGCTTTAAAGGGTAAACCTTCTGCCATGTGTGCATTAGGGGACACGGAACCTTGTACCATAATGTGGCCGCTCTAATCGCTGCAAAGTAAACAGTACTGAGCCATGAAGCATCTACATATACAACAAAGACAGGATACATTAAAGTATTATGGGTAATGTAGTCATTGATTCTGAACCTGGAGGAGCAATGCTCGCCCTATTTTTTATTTATTTATTTAAATCAATTCCACCGGACTAAAACTTTGAGGAAAGAAAAAAAAAATGAAAAAGCTCTTCGTTGTAATCCACATCCTCATTAGACAAAGATGAAAAGTAAAGAAGCAAGTTTGTGAGAAAATAAGTGGTTTACGCCAGAAACAAGATTTATATTTTTATTTAAATTTATTTACAAGTCCAGTCCCCTACCTACCACAACTGCAGCCTATTAATACTGTTTGTTAATGGGAAAATAGGATTATTAACACAGGCAGTAATGATTTACATTAATACAGTGCAGCTGGCCTACTTTCATGTTTCTAATTAGCCAGGATGATGATGAAAATCATTTCAGCCATGGTAATTATGATCCCTCATTCTGTGGGCAGACACTTTGAGCGTGTGCTTTTGTGTGATTAAATCTAATTCCATTTTTTACCCCCAACTTATAGATTCGTTTTAAAATCCTTAAGTTATTTTCTTGGCATTACTATGAATTTTAAGACGGTAAAGATACCAAATAACGAGCCACAGAGGAGATCACAGGATTTGTACTAGCTTTTCTAATTTGCTGTTCAGAGGATCCTGAAGGCCTGCGAGATATTCTGAGATTCTTCTATTAAGCCTAAGGATAAGTACGAGTGGAAAGTGAGAGCTTGTGCAACAGTGAAGGTGCATTTATGTGCACTCCAAGGTTGTGTACAAAAAAACATCTGCACTGTTTGAAAGAGGGGAAGGAGGAGGTTACTCTGTTGTCATATAAAAAGAGAACTGATTTCATCAGCACAATGGTGGTATGTAGGATGTTAGAAGCTGATGTCCTTCATGGCAGCATCCACAAAAAAGACGCACGCCGTCTTTCCTCAATGCAGAGCACTCTTCATGAAGGATAATGTTGGCTTATAAAACCTGGAAAACTCATGTGCAAAAACAAAGAAGAGAACTGCAACTGCAAGAAGAGAACTGGTGATGCAAATGAAAACTAATGAAAAAGGTTTTCGGTTGCATGCACACATTTCCTCATTCAGATTAAAGATTTCATTTAACTGGAAGGGTGTGAGCTTGCATAAAAC
>JAVDPK010001822.1:568599-580020 GCA_034780415.1 Cichlasoma orientale | reverse complement strand
TTTCGGTTGCATGCACACATTTCCTCATTCAGATTAAAGATTTCATTTAACTGGAAGGGTGTGAGCTTGCATAAAACTGATAAATATGTCATGCATTTGTCTTCCTCTTTGGCACGGCTTTAATCAGCACCCAGAAGATAGATACCTGCCATCTGTTGAGCGCAGCAGTTGTCCTAAATATGTTGCTCTTGATTCTTTAATGTGAACCCATTATTCATTTGTTTTCTGTCATACACACACAGTGGCTAATGCTCAAATTAAATGTATGACATCAAAGGCAAACGTTTGAGGGAGTCAGCCAATCAGAAGAAAGCTGGCTTAAAGGAAGGGTAGAGAAGGAAGTTACAGAATGTAAAATCTCACCACTAGATGTCAGTAGATTGCAGATCGCAATCAACTGAATCCTGTTTTCTTACCCCTCCCAATTCACATGCTTAATTCTATCTACGGTGGCCGCTGCAGGACAAACAGCTCTGATCGCCGTTCATCTGTAGCGAGTGTAGGCTGTCGGTCTACTGTTTACCTCAGCCGTCAATGTATCCATGTCTAGAAGTCGATGAGTCGGTGAAGCTCATTTCTGACCAATGACAGCGATGCTGAGCTGAGTTGTTTAGAATATCCTGAACTTTTCTGTCAGTAAGCGCTGCTGTTTTTGCCGCTGTTAGTGAAACTTTCTCTGACGTGGATCTAACATAGTTGGACTCAGACACTTGATGAATAAACTTCATGTGAGAACGGAATCAAACTGTTTATCAGAGGGAAAGTGTGATTTTTAGGACACTCGAGCCTAACATTAGCTGCCATAATGTTAGCTTATAACCAGCTGTTGTTGGTTAGCTGGCTTGGTGTCAGCTGTCCAGGGATGGGAGGGTTCAATCAGGGTCTAATCAGCTGACATTTTATCCACATGCTAGTCATGTTTTCTCTTTCCTTCGCTTTTTGCTTTTTTGGTGAAGGGGACCCCTTCTCAGATGATAAAACACAGGTATGATCCTTCATATCTTGGATTATTTCTAAGTTCATGAGAATGCATAAATTAGTTGGAAGATGTAATTACATCGTAAAAAAACGTATATTTATGAGTACAACTTTTTTTCTATTAAATATACTCAAAAAACAACTGACTGCAACTTTAAACAAATGTGAATAAACACTGTGGTCTTTCCATGCTGACATTCAAATCAAAAAATGATGTATTCCTCGGCATAACTCAGTTTTATTTTAAATATGTGAGCAACATTAGCTCATTTACACTTCCAAGAACTCCTCCAAAGCCCTGCCAGTGTGTCACTGGCTGCCATACTCACATCTCTGACGGTTTCCTCGAAAAATCTGAGGAGTTCCTTTAATCATTTTGCCAGCAAACCCGAGGGGATCAGGCTTCCAAATCTCTCAATTTTTCGCAGAGCTGTACCGCGTGCCTCGGTTGAGCCTGTTTCTGTGCTCAGCTGCTGTGAACAAATCTCTCCTGTCAACTTCAAAACAAACATCTTTAGACATTTTCCCACGTTTATTTGCGAATGCTGTATTTTACGCTATCGGACCTCATATTGTTTACATCCCGCTCCGGTGCCCAACGCACCGCAGACCCTTTTCAAACTGTAGAAAAAAAAAAAAGGCAACCGACTTTTTACAGCAATTTTATGAGCAAACTGAATTAAAAAAAACTCTCAGCAAGGGTGTTCCAAGTGATGTGCAGTACAGAAAGTAATATAACCCCAAACGACGTAAGTAGAGACAGCCAGCTGGGCAGAGAGCTACTGTTAACATTTCAAGCATCAATAACCACATACTGACTGAGTGCAGAGCAGGCAAATATATTGTATGAAGCGGAAAGAAAAAAGGTCAGGTGTATCTCTCACACACACTAACAGCGTACAGTACGCACGCATTTCCTCCTGCCTCCCCCCGCCTTCTCTCTCTGCGTGCATCATCGGGGAAAGACTACTCAGATCAGCAGTAATCCTCGCTCTCATCTCTAGATTTACAGTGTCCTGTGAGGTTTACATCACTTCATTACACCGAGATTAATGTACCGAGCTCTGACCTAGCAGCCCCAACTCCCAGCAACATGCGAACCTGCCAATTACTCACACAGCCTTGAAAGATCCAGGCGGTCTGTGGGTGGATTACAGGGAAGTGAGGGAAGGAACACTGCTTCTGAAGTGAAGTGATCGAACTTCAAAGGACTCACTGTCGATGCTAAGCGTTACAGTTCCTGCAGTACGTGCGAGTGTGCGAAGACACATGCGGTGTGCATGTGACAGCGTGCAACACGTGGGCAGATCTACAACCTTGATACAGCCAAATCTGTACAAAGACAGCCATGGGAGACTGACTCTGTTTGGGGTCATACTGAATGTACCGACTGTGGTTTTCACTTTGTTGCGTGTTTGGTTTTGATATTCAGAAAAAGAGGCAAACAACTTCAAAACGTTAGTGTGACCCATGCCAAGAAAAAACGCAGCAGTCACTAGAAGCCAGCAGATCGCGTCACATTCTGCTTTTCATATTAAGACGGCTTCGTGAACCTCATGCATCTCTTCTAAATACATGAGCAAAAGTGTCCTGTGGTGAAATATTTCAAAATACTTCACAAAATACACCTTCCTCGTGCCAGTTTAAATAAGACTCCACAAAAAATAATGTGACTATGACTGGCAAGAAACTCGGAAATTCACAGGAAATAAGGTTTGTTCCTATTTTATGACCAAGTTAGTGTTCATTTTTCCACTTATCCATTAAAATGTCCTGTAAACAGCACAGTCTCAGCAGGATGTGAAACACAGTTTGGTTTTGACATGAAACCAGTAATTCTGACCCTTTTCCCCTCCTTACACTTTCTTTGGTTTTACTTTTACTTGCACTTGTTTTTGGTGAGGTTTAGGCAATGAAACTACTCCGGTAAGGCCAGCTGAATACTTGATACAGCGTATCCACAAAAGTATTCTTTACCCGACTCTACAGGTACTACAGGTAGACCCAGAGCAAACAATATGCTCCTCCAAGCATTACTTTTTTATTTCAGTTTGGTAGTTTGGGCAGAAATAATGTGTCGTCCTGTTGTTTAGAACTTTGATGGCTGTTTGGTGCAGTGTTTGTCATGCTCCTCCGCTACTGTGACTGGACACAGCACGACTTGTCACACTGCCGGCTGTAAACTAAGGCCATTGACTTTGCTGATGTAATCCTGGTAGATAGTATGTTGCTATTCCTGTGCTCAGAGCTGCTGCTTCTATTATGTGACAAGGACTCATTTTTAACTGTGGCAAATCTGTCGATCTGATGTACTGCTCGTCTTCACCTCCACTGCAGCTCTTTTGGCGTCTCACCTACGTGTCACAATCCTAATCTCCTCCAATCCCGACTCTTCTCTCTCCTGTCATGCTCATAAAAACGAGGCAATGAAATCTGTCTTTTTTTTTTTGGTATAATGATCGGACGCTGAACACACTGTCAATATTGTCAATATTAACTTATTTGAACACATCAACAAATCAGTGATGTACTGCTCCATTCCTTCAGGGATAAAATGGGAGCTCACCCAGTGTGCCCTGAATAATCTTATTTATGATTTACAGAGCTATTATCATAAGGTGTTCCTTGGAAATCATCTCTTTGTTGTAATAAAAACATTAGCAAACAAAATTATCTGCAAACCAATCACAGAGCCACCTTCATCACCCTAAGCTGCCTTCTTTGCTGCTACAGCAACAGGAGACTTCCTTTGGTCTCACCTGCACTTTGCTGTTTTCACTAATTTAACAAATCCTTTAGCCAAGCTACCGCTACATAACAATGCCAATGCATACTCTACTGCAGCATGCTAATGAGTTTTTGCCAAGCGGGGTAAAGTAGATCTGCTACAGAACACATCTGGGTCCTTCCCACATGTCCTTGCACATTTTTAAGTGCGTAGAGTAAAACCCGGAAGCTTTCATAGTGGCTATGCTTGGTTATCACTTGGACTGCTTTTAAGATACATGCTAATGATCTGGAAGTTTTATTGCACATCCTGTTAACCATTTTAGTTTTGTGGTAGCGTTCTCCAGGCTCAGCTTTACTCAGACATACAGGCACTGTGTAACAGATATGCCATGGACAGGCAGGAACTAAAATTACAAATTCATGTGCTGTTTGTAAATAAATACCCCAATAACACATAATTAACACTGATATGGACCGGGTAATATGTTCGGAACCAAACAGCGTTTGATGGAAATGAAAATGATCAACCTACAGAGGCTGAATTCAAAGACAAATCCAAGTGAAAAACAGATGCAGCAGGCTGGTGCATTTTGTTGAAATTTAATTGCAGCAACTGAAAATGGTATTCAGTAGTTTGTATGACCCCCACCTGCTTGTATGCATGCCTGACAACGTCGGAGCATGCTCCTAATGAGACGATGGATGGTGTCCTGGGGGATCTCCTCACAGATCGGGACATCACTGAGCTCCTGGACAGTCTGAGGTGCAACCTGATGGTGTCAGATGGGCCGAAACATAATGTCCCACATGTGTTCTACTGGATTTAGTTCAGGTGAGTGTGGAGGCAAGTCAATGGTATCAATTCCTTCATTTTCCAGGAACTGCCTCCATACTCTCGCCACATAAGGCCGGACATTGCCGTGCACCAGGAGGACCCCACTGCACCATCATAGGGTCAATGATTTCACCCTGATACCTGACGGCAGTCAGGGTGCTGTTGCCTTTAGAGGTCTGTGTGTCCCTCCCCAGACCATCACTGACCCACCACATGCTGAATGATGTTACAGGCAGCATAACGTTCTCCACGGCTTCTCCCGACCTTTTCACACGCTAAACTCTGATTAAAAAAAGTGTTCCTTCATTAATTTTTTGAGTATGCATATTTACTAACATATTTACTATAATTGATAATAAAATTAACATATTCTTATTCTGCATATTCATAAACATAACATTAACTAGTGTTATAAAACAACTTGATGCAACGCTGCATTGGTGGGGCACAAAAAAAGACTGATGGCAGTTGTCAAGATATTTTACTCATAGCCACAAATGTCATATACAGTACAAGGTAGAACCAAAGGGGAACGTGGAGAAACGTTTCTACTAATTTCGAATAACTCCAACAAAGGTGTTTTTTTTTTTTGTCTGGACCAAAGAGATGGAGCAACCAACTGACTGATTTCACCAACATTTGAGCATCCACTGCTTCAGTGAGGACTCAAATGCCCCAAATTGTTGAGACTGGTTATCTGTGAATCAGGTGCACCACGCAAGCGAGGTTTTTAAAATGCTCTCCAAAGACTGTGTAACATCATCTCTCACTCTTTCTCTTTATATCATAGACATTTATAGACAGCACTCAGAACACCCCCTAAGTGGAAAGACTCTTGGGTAAAAGATGCCGTGAATTATGACTAAAAGCAGTAAAACAACAGTAAGTCATACAATTAAAGATTTCATACTTTAATATGTTGCTCTTGTTCCATGCTATTATGAAAACAGCTGCTCCCTAAGCCTGTCTGATGCGTGCTTTCATTTCACAGTGAAATGAGGACCTGTGTGTGAAATGTGGGTTTCTGGGCGTTTGTTTTGGGGAAGTTGTGGTCAGATTTAAGAGGGAAACACCCACAGCGAGCTTTATTAAGACAGATGAGCGCGAGAGATTAGCTCAGACTGAAAGAGAGCGGCGATCTGTGCGGCACTGGAGGTAAACAAGGTCTCACATTTCATATTTTGTGTTGTATCTTTAGTACAGAATCTGTAAGATTCTTAGTAACTTACTTGTATACTGCTGTGGAAAGTAGTAGTATTTTTTTTTTCTAAAACAAAAAAGTGAAATTCGTGAGTAATAAAAATCGGGGAACGCTGCTGAATCATTTGACTTTAGCAAGAAAAACACCATAAATTAAAAGAAAAAAGTAACGGCACTCTCTTATGAATGCGCTCTGTTTATTGAAGGGCAAAAATAACAGACACGTTTCAGCAATAAACCGTCATCGGGAAGATTCACACAACACACGAGTGTTGACACAGCAGGCAGAATCTCTGTTGTGACAAAGAACTGGTTGCGAAATGTGAATTTGAGAAGTCAAAACGGGCGTCTACTCTTCCTCTTTTTAAACCTGAAACATCCTGAATGTCCCCCCCCTCCCTCTCCATGTGTTTTTTTTCCCTTTACAGGGTTATCTACATACTAATGTCCCGCCCCACCGAGATGAAAAGTGCTTCCACTGCTTCTAATGGCACTTCTACCCCAGTGCTGGCTAATGGTGATGATGCTGAGTGGGGTCAGATGAGTAACAACGTGGCCAGTGGGGATCAGGTGGTCCTCAGGAAGAAAAAGAGATGCTTCAAAGAGAGGCCCACACACAGCCAGGAGCCCAGCACAGAGCGTCCTTTGTCTGCGGTCTCCACGTCTAACGTGACCCCCAACTTTCATAAGCGATGGTGGTCGGTCCACTACTGCAGATGCGGGACCTCCCCTGTCATCATGGTGAACAAGAACACGACGCAACCGCAGCCTCCTGAGCGTAGTGTATCGCTCCCGCAATCCCTCGCAGCATCCCACGATACAGTCAAACGCTACTCCTGCCCCCCCATGAGGAGCTTCACCCCACCAAGTCACTCCTCATCTTCCTCCACGTCATCCTGCTCCTCTCCTCCCATTAAGACATCAGTCATCACCGGCCACGACCCTCTCGGCTGGAAGTTGAATCCCAAGTCCAGCTCCCTCAGCTCCCGAGCTCATGCTAAAAGGCTCTCCCTGCAGATTTCCCTTCCCGTAATCCCCGATCTCAACACGCTTTCGCCCAAAACCAAACCTCCCCTTAAACCCAAACCTTCACGACGACGCCACTCCGACTCAGCGGCCTTCCTCCAATCTCCGAGGAACCCTCTGCCTTCGGTGACGCTCGATGAAATCTGTGCTGTGCGTATCCGCCCGCGTGCTCTTTCAGATGAGTCTGACGACGTGTTCAGTGAGGGGAAGGAAGACGACAGGGTGCCCACTCACAAAATACCACCACCTGTTCCAGAAAAAACGGCCATGGCTAGACAAATAGCTCACCTTATCACCTGTTCACGCCAGGGCTGCAGGCCTGCTACAGCTGCAAGCAGCAAAGATGAAAACATTTATGCCAGCATCACGGAGCCAAAACAGAAATATTCACATCAGAATGTGAACCGTGACGGCATGCATGCAACAAAAAATGGTAAGAAAATCTCAAAAAATCATGCGATTATGAGTTAAAGGAACAAGTCATCAATTTTATAGTAGACTTCTAGAAAGTTGAGAAACTTGTGATGACGTACGGAAACAGCTGAGATAGTCTTGGTAGTGTTTATCACAAACTAGCCTTTGTTTTTATGTGTCTCCTTTGAGACTTTATTTCCTTTCGTTTCCACACCTTTATCCCTCCTGTTTTCCTTCCACTTCCACTTGAGTAGTTTTATGTTTAGGTTTATGTCTAGCACTGAAAACATATAAATAAATGAATCTTTTTGCATGTCTTTTTTGTAAAGCTGTCTTACAAGACAGATGTGCACTTTAAAAAAGTTAAAAAGTTTTTAGGTTTAGGCACCAGAAACTACTTGGTTGGGGTTAGGGGGGGTCAGGCAGTTTGGTTAGGCCTGAGACTGAAAAATGTAAGTGCATGTTCATAAAGGTGACTTTATCACCTCTGGAGATGACACGTGACATTACCTTTGCAGAAGATCTAAGTGCAGAGCTCTGACTGTGTTTCATGCTGATTCACTTTTGATTGATTTCCTTTACGCTGTGCTGAGATGAGATGCAGTATTTGAGTGTAAGTCAGTGGTAACATCGTTTCCTGTTTTTCAGCCATGCAGCATCTTCACATCAGCTGTGACAGCGAGAGGTCCCCCAAACTTCCCTGGCTGAGAGATCCGACAGAAGAGAACCGAAGACGCGTCTAATCATTGTCACCTTTCACTTCCATCCTGTAGAAAGTAGATAGGACACGTGTAGTATTTCTGATTACTCTGTCTCAACACTTTATAATTCCTACACCAAAGAAAAGAAATGTTATTATTGCATTACAATTTCTTATGTTTTCATTCATTTCTTGCTCTCTGTTGAGGAGACTTTTACTTTGTTCTTTTTGTCCATTTATGGAGATGTAGTAAAAGTTGTATTGGGACTGATGATGTGCACATGATGCAATTCCTGCAGCTTACAAATATCTAAAGATAAATAAGCGTGGGTATACTTGCCTGTGTGGCATGTGTAATTCAGCTGATAGCACATTGCATACAGTGGGATATTTTCTTCGAAGATAGACTTCGAAACAAGAAGCAACTGAAAGTGGCTGCAAGAGAAGGCCCGGCATCTCAAGGAAAGAAACAAAAACATTTGGTGATGTCCATGAGAGTTAAAAACAGTCTGTCATATTAAATCAGGTGAATTTGATCAGTTACTTTTGAGCATCTTAAATTGGGCGAATAAAGTACTGAATAAAGCCGCCAGTGCTGCCCATCAGCCTCCTGGCAGTAAAATCTTTAAGAACACCAGGTCAATTCAAAACTAAGTGACTAAGTAAGAACCAGGAATATAAATATAATATAAACATAAATCACTGAGAATACGGTCACTTTCTGTGATTGGCATTATTAAGAACTAAGTCATCTGAGATTTATGGTATCAATTTGAACATCCTGGGTTACATTGTGCCCGCCCGGTAGGGTGACGGCCATAACCCATCCGCCTTTATAGGTTGAGGGGTAAAAGTGGCTGTAATTCCTTAACAGTTTAAATCTTTGTAAAACCCCTTTAAATGAAGCTGAACATCTGCACTTCAATTACATCTTTTTGATTGATTTCAAATCGACTGAGGCAGTATACCAAGGCAAAATCACAAAATATGAGTCACTGTTGAGTCACTGAATGAGGTGCCGTATTGTAGGTGGAGGAGTGTACAGACTAAGAATAAATATGAGACTGGTAACAAATAATGGCCACAGCTGACTGTGGCCACTGACAACTGAATGTAATTTAATGGAACTGTATATAATAGATGAACGTAGCTCCGGTGGAGTCACCCAACCTATAGGGATTAACGCTAGAGCCCAACCAATATACCAATATTAGCTCTTTGACAATATATTAGCATTTACGATGGCTGATAAATAAAAATTAAAAGAGTGAAGAAAAGACGGGGAGAGGACCTTCAAACATATTATCAGTGTGGGTGTTGCATAGTTTGTCCACCAGGGTGCCCTGTTGTGACAATAAAACAAGTTTATTTAAAACTGCATTCACAGCAAACAGTCACCTCAAGGCGCTTTATATTGTAGGTAGAGACCCTACAATAATACAGAGAAAACCCAACGGTCAAAACGACCCCCTATGAGCAGCACTTGGTAACAGTGGGAAGGAAAAACTCCCTTTTAACAGGAAGAAACCTCCAGCAGAACCAGGCTCAGGGAGGGGCAGCCATCTGCTGCGACAGGTTGGGGGGTGAGGGGAGAGACAAAAGAATGATGAAAGAATGAAGAGTGTTAAGCTTTAAAGTAGACAGATATTATTAACCCTTTAACCACAAGTGTATCATATTTTATACATGAGCTTTTGTGAGTTTTTGAGATTTCTACATCATCATTTAATTTTTTCCCCCCCTGAAAAACCGAAATAAATTGTGCAATACATTCTAAAGCAATAAACTGCAAAAATTATGTTGGATGTAGCTGATATAATGCAAATATGCAAATTAATATTAGGGAAGTTTGCATGAAGTCTAATAGAATTTTGTGAATCTGGGTTTGGTCCACTGAGATGAGCTGACGGGTACGAAGCAAAGAGGAGAGAAAACTGCAGTGCAGGCTGGAAGCAACGCTGCAGGCAGGTGAGCAGCGAGACTGCAGAATACCACATGCACACAAAAACACATGCAGAGACCGCACACATCCTGCGTGTGCAGATTTGAACCTGCTGCATCTCATATATCATCAGGAGGTCACAGGGCAATGATGCAGGGGATGCTGAGTTTCCTTCCTTAACTTAAATGCTTTCCTAAATTTCAATTTATGCTTAATCACCGCAGTGAGACACACACGTTGAGGAGGAGTCCATTCAGAATCACTTGACAGCCCACAGTGTACCATCACACCTACAGTCTGCACAGCAGCCCCGCAGCTTTCCCCTCGATACACCTCAAGGCAGACCTGTTTTCTTATATGGAGAAAATGGGGCGTGGCAGCATGCAGACTGCAAATAGCGAGTCCAGGCCTCAGTCACACTGCACTAAAAATAGATTGCCAACTTCCATGCAACCAGGAAAAACCGATGGTTGGTGAGTGACTGCATTATAATTTTTAGCTGTCCAGAACAATTTGCAAGTACAGTAACAGTAATAATATTTCAGCATTAAAAATATCATTTGGGTTAAAGAGCTGACACATGCTGGTGGATTAACCATTACAGAAACTTAAAAAACGATCAATAAAAAACTGAGAGCAGACTGACTTCGTCCTATTGCCTGTTTATTGTCATCTTAATGTATCGAAGTCAGTTTGAAGACAGACCTGGTCCCTGTCCTTGAAGCGATCACAAGTCGACTGCACGCAGTCGCACCAGCGGTCTCTCTAGTGTGACTGTAGCCCACCATACGCACGGCAGTGAAAGCAAAGATTTGTTTGTGCAAAAGGTTTTGCACACATTTCTGTTTATTGTTCTTACCCTGCGAAAAGAAGTGAACTGAAAGATCAAACAGCCTTGAGGTGGAATCAACATCAGATTCAAAGTTTCACTTAAACTGAGTGATTAATAATTGAAACTTTAAGAGTAACAAATAACAAAAGTCCCAGGAGCATAAATGAGACGGCTAGGAGAAGCTGGAAGGGGAAAAACGTGAAAAGGGAGCGAGGAAGCAATCTTTTTATCCCTCCGAGTGAAGAGAACAGCAGAGGCATAACATGCTGACACTCATTAGCCTGCTGGCTGTGCGTGTGTGTGTGTGTGTGTGTGTGTGTGTGTGTGTAACAGTGTACATGTTAGAGTTTGCTTGGATTCAGCCCATGTGTGAGTGGTACAAGACCTACTGTTAAATTATATAAAATATGTTAGCACTAATAAAAACAGAGTGTTCAGTTTGTCTTCCAAGTTGCATCTAATTAAGCACTCCACACAGGATCTGAGTATAAATCCGTGTCTATTACAGTCCATTATGACACCTGGTTAAGTCCAGCTGTTTTGCACTTCTCTCTTGACAGAACATGCCAGCATGGCCCAAGTTTACAAAGCTGCACCTGAACAATATCATTTGGACAGAAGAGACCAAAGTGCAGATGTACAGTAATGCACAGGACCAAGTTTGGAGAAACCCAAACACGGTGGTGGACAGTGTTGTTTTCGTTAACGATGACGATAACGAAATGATTTCGTTGACGACCCTTTTTTTCACGACGATAACGAGA
>JAVDPK010001822.1:548073-568357 GCA_034780415.1 Cichlasoma orientale | reverse complement strand
TAAAACTAAGAAGCATTTTCGTCCAAAAGACTAAGACTAAAACTAAAACTAAAATGGCTGCCAAAAACAACACTGGTGGCGGAGTGGGTGATGATTTGACTGTAGCTTAGAGATACATGTTAACCTAAAGGGTTTAGAGCCTTCAAAAATTAACTACTTCTATCAACAGAATTCAAAAAAACAACATTTATGTCTTGTTTTCGTATTTTTTTTAAATACTCCCCTGAATCATGTTATTGTATGGAGCAGACGTTGGTGTAATACAGATCTGTCACATATGGTGTTGCAGGTTAGTGGGGTGTCCATTCTGTCCTACAGTCCTACAGCGAAAGAAGACAAAATGCTGATGCAAAGGCAGATAAGGATGGCCAGGTGTTCTAGCGAGTACCTGGAAAGCAACTCTTATCACCAGCAGGAGCAAGGCTACCTTAAAATAGAAATCAGGATTGGCTGTCAAGAAAACACAAACACACACACACAAAAGCAAAACAACAGCTTCAAAGCTGTTAATATGTTACATTATAGTAATTCTATAATGTTACAGACAGTGCAGTTAAACCCAGTGGAATCAAGGGGGCAGGTAGAAAACAGGTTGAACTGGGCCAGAACAAAGTTCCAGCACCTTTAGTTAAGGAGCAATTAAATCTGATAAGCCAATTAATGCATAACATTGTTGAGCAAGTTAATTTTTCATGCTGCAGCCTGACGTTGCGTCCATCTTATATGTTTATTATATATATAGTAAGAAAATAATGACATCCCACAGTCACGCTTACACTCTCAACGCATCCTTTGCTCCTGTCATGCGTTCATGCTGCAGATGTCAATAATGCTTTTGTCATGGCTAGCGCTACTAAAGAGAACCAAGCATAAAGGAATAAAGTCTTTTTAATGGAAGATCGTTTCTGATGCAACTTTTCAAACAGCTCAGCAGATGTGAGCAAACACAAGCTGTGTCTGTGCAGCGCGTCTGCAAGATGAAGGTTCAGCTGCTGCATTTTTCAGCGAGCGTAAAGACGTGTTAGCGCGCGATACTCTCAGAGACGGAGAAAGATCTTAGAGCGAGAGGACAGGAGAGGAAGATGAGAGATTCTTTTTCAAAGGTAAGGACTGCTCAGCGAGTGACATTTGATAAAATGTAAAATATAAAGGTCATTTCTGTTTTTAAAATTTGATTTTAAATCTAATATTGCTGAAGTTAAGGGGTTTTTCATATTGTGAAATGTCTTGGAAAACAAACTGAAGCATAAAATAATTATTGAATGAAAATACTAAGCAGTTTAGTGCAGTTAGTTTGCAGTACTGTGGTGAACTTTACAGTAACGGTGGACTAGTACAGAGCAGGCTGTGGTGGTCATGGTCAGTGTTGGTTACATCAAATAGTTAAGCTGATAGTGCAGATTAGACTCACTCACCAAAGCTACTACTACTCACAAATTATTGTGATTTATTTCTAAGCGATTCTGTTCCTCATGCCACACCGCTGCACCCGATCACACATTTCCCCCCACCTGTCAAATCCCACTTTAACCCCTGGTGGAAGGCGTAATGTTGCACTCGAGTAATGTAATACTATCCAGTCACTATGGTGCTAACTGCGTGTCGCAAACAGAACAGGTGGACAGGTGTAGGCAGATGCTCCCCATATCTGTAGAAACACAGCGTGTGAGAAAGAAAGGCGTGTGCGAGCTTATTTCACACTTCCAACCTAAAGAGAAAGGTCACGTCTGCCAGAGAGCACTGAATCAACATCACCTGTCTCTACATCACAGACAGTATAAAAGACGGATGCAGCAGACATCACCCTTTTTTTTTTTTTTTTTTGTGAAGGCTCAGTTTGAAGCCTGATTGTGATCTGTGATGGGTGGTTGTGAAACTGCACGCACACTGGCTAACAGCTCACAGTCGTTAGTGAAATAAGTTAAGAATTCTATAGGACAAGAAGGCTTGTTGCTCCCCCAGGGCTAACAGAGAGAGACAGGGAACCACACACTCGCATTTCAAGTGAACATTTTCCCACCTACTATGGTGCCAAACGGTCCTCCTGAGCGTTGCTTCACATTTCATATATTCATATGTCTTCTTAGCATGGTGCTAAATCTTTAAAATTAATTTAATCTTAATAAACAGAAAATAGTCATTGCACAGTTGGGTTGCTCTACATATGCAAACAGGATCATTTGGTGTGTTTGTACAGATTCTGTGCGCGTTACTTGGTGCAGCATGTGTCTGTGCAAACACCGCTGTGTGACTGTAAGTCAAGAGGCAACAGCACATGCAGGGGCATTAGCGTGCACGCTCCTCCTCCAGCTCCTTCACATGCTGCAATAAGCCAAATACAGATGGAGCCATTAAAGTTTCCGTCAAATTCCCCTGAAAAGCTGAGTAACCAATTAGCGGCCAACTACCACCAGGATCTCACATCTTAATCGGCCATTCCTCGTCTTTTACATATTCATAGGACACACGCTGGCCGTTTCAAGCGGTTTTCTAACTGCTGTCTGATAAACTGTGCTGACTGCTGGAATGTTTTCTGCCAAAAATACAGAAAAGAAATGCCACTGTTATCGTGGGAGAAGAGTGCGAAAAGATAGCTTGGTTTAAAGAAGATGCATCCTTGACAGAAGGGAGCGAGCAAATAAACAGAGGAGAAACAGAGAGTATCGAGGCTGGAAGAGGAGATGAAGAAAAATCAACAAATTTGCTCGTGTGTCAAAGGGAGAGACGGAAGGAGGAAGGACAAACATTTATTTGATTTGGTGCTGTAAACGGGCAGCGAGCGATCGAGTGCGTCTGCATTGTTAATGCGCTACTTTGCAAAGGAGAGGACCTTGAAGAGCAAAGCACCACCATCCCCGTGTGCCAATCAGCATTATTGTTTTCTCTGTTTTATCTGCACCCGAGCCATTTTAGGCATCACTGCAGCTCAATTAAAGCAAATTGGCACAGATTGTGAACATTTTTGCTGGAAATTATTGAAAAAGAATTACACCGATTCAATGGCGCATTTTTAATTTTACTTATTAGACTCTCCGCTTGCTTGACACTCAAAGACACACAAAGCTTTTCAGACATTTCAAATTTATCTTATTGGTTCAGTTTCAGTTTTCTTACATAGTTTTTTCGTATTCTAGATGTCCAAACTGGTAATGAACTGATCACTTCCTACAATGGGACTTCAGACTGAAAACAGCCCCCATTCTGTATGAAGACGCATTCCGAAGCTAATGTGAGGTTTCTGCAGTCTGAGTTAGACAAACAAATGGCTGTGAACACAGTCTGTGTCGGAAGGGGTCCTATTATTCTCACTCCTCAACTCAAGTAGCTTTGCATGATTCAAAGTTCAAAATATCCATATTTATCTTATGCTGAGCCTTGGTTCATTAACTGTCTGAAACAAGCTACTCTTCCCTTTACGCTAACTGTCCATCGGATTGGGTGCCCCTTGCAAACAGAAGGTTTGAACTGCAGGTGGGCGGGGCTCCCGTGCTCACTACCTTTCCTACTGTTTGTGGGAAATGTAGTTAAAAAGTCTTATTAGACCTCTACTCTGATTTGGTAACTAGCTTGAGACATTTCTGGTGTTTCATGCCTGTTGTATGTATGCCTGGCTGACTTCACATGCCTTTTAGATATAGAGTGCCTACAATGTGCTTACTGCCATTTCAGTGGAACTTAAAGGTACACTGCCAATTTTCAGACACACATATCAGCACAATGGCACAAATTACCAACGTTTATGCTGCTACTGAAGCGGCTAGCAGCAGCATTTTGGATGAATGAATCATCGTTCATGTAAAACAGCAATCAGTGATTCAGCTTAACTTTTAAACCCGATAAGGACCGAGTCTAAAATTTGTTTTTAGAGTCTTCACAGTGGGAGTGGACGGCTTCAGGGCCGGTGCACATGGGAAGAATGATTAAGCAATTAATAAACATTCCAATAAATTAACAGACATTGCATTAAGATGGGACCACATGCATATGCAAAAGAATGCACTAATTCAGTTTGCAGGGACTTTTTCAGCTGCCTATAATCTCCTTTTCTTTCTCCCCAAGCATTTAGCTGGCAGTGTGCCCGCTGACACCGAGTGTACATCACATTGATTTTTGCTTTACTGTTGAGGTAATCTTTTAAACAAAGCCTCCTCTCCACGAGAAGGCTTCCAGTGATTTAATGATTTAATGATTTTTTTTTTTCTGTGACCTCTGTGTCCAAGCGCGTTGGTCAATACCAATAAAACCTGCCTGTGCGTGCTGCTGCTGCCGCCGCCTTTGTACGTATGTGTTCAAGTGTGCGATTTGCATGTCGGTGTAAATCTTTAGTACACGGTGCCGCAGTAGCAGCTGTAAAGCCCTGATATGAGGCTGTAAAGCGTTCGAGGCGTCTGGCTACTGAAAAATTACAACTTTATTTAGTATGAATAATGGAGCCTGAAAAGCTTTTATCTGGCTGCTCCCAACAGCACTCCTGTCCTTCAGTGATTCAGGTCATCCTTCTCTGATTATTCAAGGCACATTTGAGTTTTATAACGATAAAAATCATAAGACCACACAAACCGAAGCAATAATACCCCACCCGAGGTGGGCACAAAGAGACACAATCCAGTCGAATATGTTTGTGATGGTGGGGGGGGAAAAAAAAAAAAAAGGATCCCAAGTGCAATTGTGCACCTGTTGGCATGACAACCAGCAAAACACAGCATCATCAACATGTCCTTGTTCATACGGTTTATGGTTACCCACACTGTAGATTTCAGTGGGGACACAATATACTGAACAATAGAGAGGAAGAGGTCTTTCCATCATCTGTTAAAGAGGCTTTCTGCTGATCGTTAACCCGTTTACACAGGTACACACTGCATCTGTGCACTATACACTGTTTTTACTGTAAGAGTTAGTATGCAAACAGTTTGCTTCAACACTTTAAAAGGCGATGAGCGTTCAGGATTTTATACTCAGTGACTCCTAATTCAGACACAGACGGACTGTGGTGGAAAAGGCTTCTACAATATTCAGCAACTGACGCACGAGAGAGATTAGCTGGGTTGGAAAGTGATGATACCGGTAAAATATGCATTTTCTCTTTCCTCGTGAGCTACACTGGTGATATTTTTTTTACTTTATAAACGCATCGTTTGCTCAGCATCTTTTTTTCCAGGCACGCAGGGAAAACTGAGTGGATTAGCCGGCCCGGCGAGGGTCGCCGTCGTTTTGGTTTCTTATTTGCCACTAACTTGATCTGCGACTGAATTTAAATTTCAACATGAACAAAAGCACAGCAGAGCCGCTCTCATTAATCTGTTAATTAATCAGATTTTATGAAATAATTACTGAGCAGCTAGGTTATTTGTTCCACTCATAGCTCCAGATGCCGGCTCTCATTTTAGCGAAAAAGACGTCTAGTCAATTGTAATTTGTTCGTGCTGTACGGAGTTCTCTCCGCCTCTGCTTGTGTCCTAAGCCAGCATCTGCTTCTATTTACTGTATTTAACGCCACCCTTTCCTCCAAAAATGGTCAGTTATGGCTTAAAATAAATAAATCAATAGAGGGGCTCCAGAAGCTGATGTCTCCTGATTGAAAGCAAAACAGAAACGGGGGGGAAAAAAAAGAAGAGAGAGATCAAATAGCTGTAGCTGTGATTCCAGACTGAAAGGAGACTGAAAAGGAGGATGAACAAAGAAACACGTGGGAGACAACACGAGAGAGAATTATAGATGGACAGCACGGCGGGGACCGTGTCTCCAGCTCTTTATCTAACAATTGCTCTCCAGCCTTCACCCTGAAGCTCTGCTGCTAATGGATTCACACCATGGGCGACTCACAGGGCGCTGCAGCGGCCTCGCAGAGCCGCGTCTTCTCGTCGTCTCGGTTAAAGCTCAAACAGAAGATCTGCAAACTTCTCGTCTCAGTTTGTCCATCACAACAATAACTGCCTTTGAACGGAAAGTTTTAAATAGCTTGTTTGAAGAGTGCATACGAAATTCAAAAAAAAAATTATTTTACCTGAATAAAAGCAGCTGTTATAACTATAGCTGTATAAAAAATCCTCACTGTTTACTGCATTCAGATTTTTAATAAACTAGATGTTGATGATTCTCAAAATGCATGCAAAACGGAGCCGCTTAAAGTGTTATATTTAGTACGGAGCCGTTTCATTTCTACATTTGTATCCACTGTTGTGCAGACTGCAGTTAAAGCTACTTGCTCACTTTAATGTGAAGCGTTAGCAGCAACTACAGCAGCTCAGCAGCATCTTGATGATTTGGTTTGAAACCTAGCCGATCCCCACAGAGTTAAAGTTGAAAAGACAAACTTTAGAGCATAAATAAACATGTTTGCAGCCTGTTAGATCAACAGTTTGGGATTTTAGCTACATAATTCTCATGTTCATGAAAAATGTATGATTTGGGGGGGGGGGGGGGTACTTTGAGCTGTGTATTAAGGCATGCCACAAAGTCAAGCTTGGTCACTCATCCCAGTATGTCAGCTGATGGCCACACTAGGCCACATCAGTTGAGAGCTCGGCTGCTGTGAGCCACTTTAAACCCATCCCCTCCTTATCTCTGACTCAATCAGTGTAACAGCGAGCAGATGTGCACTTTCCATCCTTCCACAAAATATAAATGACTGCAAATGAAAATAAAAATGTAGTTTGGCAAATAAAAACTGCAGTTAAGTCAATAAATAGATTGTCTAAGAACTCTTTGCACTGTTTAAGAGACATCGTTGTCTGAGATGCACCTTGCTTACCAGAGCAGCTGCTCTCATTCACCGAGGATCATTTCTTGCACCATAAAAACAAAAACAAAACTGTCACAGCGGCTCTGCTCATGATATATACAGTCTATGCTGCAGTGTGCATGGCAACAGGACAACATGCAGTAAAGGTGAGCAAGACTTCAGTGCGCTGCCACAAACAGGACTGCTTCTCTTCCCACAGCAGCCAAATACTAGAAACGGGTAAGAGTGAAGAACAGGGCACCCCGTGAACCTTACACAATCCACAGTGCAAATAAAGACAAGGGAGTGTGGGTGTCCGCATTTTGATTGCTGTAATTAGAACTAATGAACACTAATGAACCCAAATTACCTTTGTGTGGGTGCCTGTTTCTCAGATTGTCGTGGCTCACGGTGCCGAGCAGGTGTGCTCTCTCAGGCCTCTGAAGGGATTAGGACTCGCAGTGTATTCGTCACACACACACTCACAAAAAAAGCACATTAATACACACACACACACACACTCCAACTGTCCTCAAGCATCCTACTGTGTCTGCATCTGCTCTGAAGCATTAAAGCTGTTTTTTTGTTTTTGTTGTTTGAGTTGTTTTTTTTTGGGGGGGGGGGGCGGTTGGTGGGAGCTATAAAAAAACCCAACACCCCCCCCCCCCCCCCCCCCCCCCCCAGACGCTGAGAGCTATACAAACACCCAACACTCTGAAACATGCACGGATCTCTGTGGAGAGGAGGGTGGATGCTTTATACAAGTAGTGCACATGGCAAATTGCTCTGTGTAATCTTGAGACGAATCATGTCAGGATAATGAGGATTTATCTTCTGATGTGAAACGATAACAGCGCTGCTGCCTCATCACTTTAAATTAAGCAGAAAATAATTCAGCAAATCAAGCGGTCATGTCTAATACTTCGTCATGCGGCTTAATAATGTTTGTATATCTCCTCGTATAGTCTCAGGTCTTATTTTAAAAGCTTTCTGGTGTCCCGTTTCTGTGGCTTTGATTGCTGCACGAACACCTGGCAGACTGATCTGAGGTGCTCCTGCGGCTCTCTGGAGAACCGGGAAGGGAAACGAGACCCACGAGCATTTCATGTATCTGTGGGTCTTTTTTGAAGAAGACACAACAAACTGATAACAAAATGGACTATATAACACGCCTGCTGCTAACACAGGTAATGACACTTTTATTTTACACAAAACCTTGGCATATGTCAGCACGGTGTGCAGTGTGTCCTTAAAGAAATTTGAGGAAACTGGACAAGTGGAGGACAAAAGAAGCAACAGGCCTAAAACTCTGGCTACAGAAGATGAACAGAACGTCTTCCAGCAAAGACATGATACAGGACCTGAGAGATGTATGGAGGAGGTCAGGAGAGGAGTAAAACAGTGAGTGTCGACAGCCATCTGTAAAGCACAGCGGAGGGTCTGTCAGAGTTTGGTGCTGCGTTTCAGTCAGTGGTGTCGGGGATCTCATCAAAGTTGATTGAATAATGAATGCAAACAGTACCATCAGATTTCGATCCACCATGTAATACCATCTGGAAACTGTCTGATTGGAAACAGATTCATTATCAACACGACAACGATCCCAAACACACTGCCAATCCAGTAAAAGCATTCCTGGATAGAAAAACACACTATCAGTCGTGGATTGGCCTCCTCAGAGCCCGGACCTCAACATTACTGAAGCAGTGTGAGATCATCCTGACAGAGAACAGAAGAAAAGGCAGAAACGTCCACAGAAGAGCTTTGAATGTCCTTCAAGAAGCCTGGAGAATTGTTTTGAGGACTATTTAAAGAAATTAGAGGAAAGCTGCCTCAGAGAGTTCAGGCTGTGCTGAAGGATAAAGGTGGTCACAAACTGTACAAACTCTGATTTTGTCTTATATACTGTATTTCCATGTGTGTTTGCACATGTTTCAATGAGTCACTGCACCCATTTCCCAGTTTCCTAGCAGAATATAAAGAAATGATTTTTGTACAGTACTGTGTAACAAAACAGCTCGTCAGATTTTCAAGTTCTAAAAATGGAAAGAGAGAAACTAAAGGAAAGGAAAACAGTGTAAAATTACAGCCAGGTTTTTACACTCAATAGAGTGAGCAGTCTGGCTTTTATTTAAAGAACAGGGATCTTAGTGAGCCCGATCGCTCACAAACATGTGCTTGGGGAAATTAATCATGGCAGGAGCAAATTAGATTTCAGAGGACTCCAAAAAAAAAAAAAGAGTTGTGGATGTTCATCAGGCTTGAAAGGCTCAAAAACCATCTCTAAAGGGTTTGGGCTCTACCAAACCACAGTGATACACACTCTGTGCACATGACAGAAATTCAAGAGCAATGTTACCCTCCCCAGGAGTGGCTGATCAGTGAGAGCAATTAACTGAGTCACAGTCTGAGGGGTCACAAGGGAATCATGGGTAACTGCTGAGCAACTGAGCCTCTCTTATTTTGGGCCAATGTTAACGTTTATTCACCATCAGAACCAAATGTGACAATCATGGTGTGCACACCGCTGCCCTTCACATAAACAGGACCGAAGGCTGTTTGAGCAACGATTTGTGTGTGTGCTGCACTCTCCGAGTGACAATAAACTTCTGGCACTCAAGTGGAAAGAAAAGAAAGTGCCCAAGGTATGTCTTAACATTTTCTTTTTTAGCCCTTTTCCCCTTTATTTACCAGAAAGTCTCATTGAGATTAAAAATGTACTTTCTAAGAGCCTGGCCAAGGCAGCAGTCACGTAAACTTACACTTTAAAATATGACATGAACAGCTACCTTAAGGTCTGGACTTTGATTGGGCAATTGCAACAACTTCATTATTTAGTTTTTTAGCCATTCTGTTGTAGATCTGCTGTGTTTGGGATCATTGTCTTGTTGCATGAACCAATTTCAGCCAAGCTACATCTCAATGACTGGAAGGTGCCCAGGTCCCATGGCTGCAAAACAAGCCCAAATCATCACCCCTCCACCACCACGCTGACAGTTAAGTTATGCTGTGTTTGGCTTTAAGCAAAAGTGCCATTGAGCATTATGACCAAACGTCTCCACTCTGGTCTCGTCTGCTCAAAAGGACATTGTGCTTTGTTCAGGTGCAGCTTTGCAAACCTTAGCCGTGCTGCAAGGATATTTTTAGAAAAAAAGAGGCTTTCTACTGCAACCCTTCCAAACCAGCCAGACTTGTTCAGTCTAATTACAGTCATGAACTTTGACATTTAACACAATAACTGACGCCTGTAGAGTCTGAGATCTTGGGGTTTTTTGTGCTGAATTTGCCGGCAGGTTAACACCTGGGAAGATCGTGGCATTGCTCCAGACCAGCAAAGTACCAAAACGTCTGATTTTATAGAGGTGCTCACACTTGCTGATGATCAGGTAATCAGGTGCATTTGATTGGCAGCAATCAAATTATCTTAATTCCTGTGGAAGCAGTGAGGCTGTGCTTGGTTTTTCACAGGACTGCATAGAGTCCTGTGAAAACCTTTTGCAGACGACTGTAAGTGCATTCCAGATTGTTCTGTGTCCAAGGTAATAAGCAAAGATCTGTCAAAACTCATGTGATATTCAAGTAGAGCAAAAAAAAATTATAATAATACATTGGGCTTGGTCACTGATTTAGCCTATTCCAGTGCTCAGAACATATGAAATTCCAGGATGTTCATGGAAACTGCTTGCTGCACGACCTTCCACAACAGTTCTGTTAGATTAGGGTCGGGATTTTGACATGACCATTCCAAACCTTTGTTCTTCTTTGACACAATAACTTGTGTGCTTTGCATAGCCACAACACCCACTTCCTCTTGGTATTCATTTCACAGATAGATGTTACAGTTGGGCCTAGGGGAATCCCTGCTGCAACATGAAACATGTAGCAGAGATGCTACATGTTTCTAAATTAATTTAGAATTTCTAAATTCTAAATTAATCACTCTACCAATGACAGAGGAATTTTACTTGCAAAGCAGTTTTTCTGCTGTATTTATCAGTCCCACTTCTTACTGTTACATAAATCACAGCATCATGTTCACATGATTCCAGAGTAAAGCAGATAAACCACAAAAGAACAGGCTGACCACCTTCCAATGGGCACATGTCAGTGTGACACGTTACTAATGCAGCTCCATTACTCAGTCCAATCAGTGTTAGCTAGAAAACCTGATGCAACAAACAGAAGCTGACACCTGAGACCATTTGATCTGCATGTACCCATTATGAACTATCCAAACACACACACACAAATGCAATTAAATCACACTGCTTTGTGCCCAATGAAATGTTAATTTTGTGGATCAAAAAACCTCAAACATTTTTTCAGTACCTGAAACTACTACTAAGTGTACCCTGCCAAAGCACTAAGCTGGTATACTACCAAATCACTCCATGGGTATTAATCCACAGCAGAAAAAAGTCTCCAACAACTTCACTATTACTCCTGTAACTAGAATGTCCAGGTGCTTTAGGAAACCGCTACACTTCTAATTTAAATGAATAAAAAAAACAGTCTCTAATTTCAAGGTTTACATCTTCATTAAAAATCAACTGGCTAAAAGTGAGCGTCACAGACAAGATCGGGAACATCTGTATGCTGTATTTATCCTTGGTTTGTTCGAGCATTTGTTGTTCCATATACCCGACAGAGAGCTATTTAATGGGAGGCATAATGATGGTGAGCGGCTGTTTGGACAGAAGCTAAGCTCTGTGTCTCTTTCTCTCTAGGGACTCCTCTTCCTTCCGCTGCTAATGAAGGCATTTGCACACCTACACACACACACGCACCTGTATGAGCACAAGAGCATGTTAAGGTCACACTGGTGGTAGCCCCATACATCCATAGTTGCGCACACACACACACACATCAGGCGTAAGTGGCTCAGTCCTGCCAGATGGCCGTGGAGCCATTCCTCTGCTTGATGTGCGAGATACTCACTTTTTTAACAGGCGTCTTCTGCTCTTAACTCTGCCCTGTGTTAATCAAAGCAGAATCGTGCACCTACGAGGCGCCGTGGGGAGTGGCGCCAAATGAGGCAGGAAATGGCTGGAAAATCGCAGTGGGAACTGAGTTCAGATGACAGACAGGCCGCCACTTCAAAGAGATGCATCCATTTGAGATAAAAGTTTTGTAATCTGCACCCCAACGCTCTTCAACTTTGTCCCCTCCCTTCATTTGGTGTTACTGTGGTCATCCTCAGCTCTCCTATGATCATCGCCATCATCATCATCTGAGCTGGAGGCAGTATACGGGATTATATGGCGTCACTTTGAAGGCGGCTTGGAAAACTAATGTAATCAAATGCAATTTTTTTTTACCAGACAGAAACAGCATCTTTGTAATTCTGCTTTGTTTACATGAAAGGAAACAATTTGGAAGCAGACAGGAATTGATGTTCAGAGAGACAGCCGACTGCCAGTACGTGGGAAGAGAGTCAATGAATAATGAAACGACCTCCTAAGTCTCAGTAACATATAATAAAGCTATTTATCATGCCTGGTACCCCGGGGCTGGTCACGAAGGCAGCTTGTCATTAAAAATGAGCAGATGTCCCTACCTCAGGAGGAGTCTTATAGCTTTTCCTGAGGTCTCCAGATATGTTTGCGAGGCAAATGAGATAATCCAGCTAAGACATTAGATGGAATCCCCTATTAACTGTTTCTGTACTTGATAGAGCAGATCCTCAAAGATCCTTGCAGGCATCTGAGTGTTACTCAGAGGCTAACTCTAACCCTCTAATATCTCCCCTTCTTTAAGCTCCTTGTAAACGTCTGAGAGACACTCTTGGAGTAAAGGAGTCCTAACCCTCAGACATCTGCTCTGCTTCATGCTCCTAGTAGGGAGATTCCCTCCACCTGCAGGTTAGTGTAATTTGAGAGTAAGTCCAGCCACTTGCAATCTCACCCCAGCCAAAAATTCCTAGTTAGTGCTGTTAAATTGTTGGTCCAGCACATCATCCGTATCATCTCTGCTTGTGAATGAGGTAATACTCAAACTCAGACCAGTTTGCATAAAATAAATTGATCCACAGCCTTTCAAAAACTTAAGAACAATAGGGTGAAACTGACAGACAGGCGAGGCCAAGTGTATTTGATCTTACCCTGATGTTGTCGAAGGATGCTTTGTTAGTGACGTCATACAGAAGGAGCAGAGCTGAGGAGAGAAAATCAAAAGGACATATTGAAATTTGATCAAACCTCACAGCCATTTTCTAACAAATCAGTGTCACAGTTCGGATTTCAGCAGTCCCCAAACTAAAAACGATCAGACTGCTTAACACCGTTTACCGTCCAGAAAGTATCCTCTCATAATGAACCTCTTTCCCACGACTGCGGTGACACAATCAGCAGGCTGACTGCTGAATTCCTTGATTTGATCCCGCAGTTAGATTTGTCAGATCGGAGCATCCGGAAACCGGCATTAATGCAGTTACCACTAATGATCGAGAGGAAAGCAAAGTAAAATTAAAGTTTTTTTATAAAATCGTGACATGGGAATGTCTGAAGAATGAGGAACATTTGCTAAATTCCTAAATTCAAATCTGTCTGAATTTGTTTCCTTTCAATTCTCTCAGCTTTTGCTCACGCAACGGAAAATAATTAAGCTTTTTGATGGCAAAGATGACGAGGTTTCAGCGACACGCGCGGCTGTTTTTCCTTTATACCCTCCTCCAAATGTCAAGGTAGCCTACAGATTAAAGAAGGCTGAATGAATAATGAATATTGCGGGCTTTATCCAAACAAGTTTCCCAGAACTCTGCAAAGTCTAATTAGATTTTGCTAACAAAAGGTCAACTTAGATGCACGTGGGAAATTCTGTCATCTGCGTTAACCACAGGAACATAACTCCATGCAAGAGCGCACCAAAAAAAATTCACACGTCATATTTCCTGACAAATTGAACAGTTGCATACTGTATCTGAATGTTTTTGCAATTTCCCTATAAATTTATGCATTACAAGAAATATTCTCCCACATGATATCTGTGATTAGTTAAACATTAAGGCCTGTGTGGGGCAGCATGTGGTGAAGCAGCTGTTTTTCTGGTTATAACAAATCCATCTCCTGCCTAACCTTGAGCCGGCGCTTCGCCTTCAGAACCAAAGAAGGAAAAAGACGCAGGGCGACGGGAAAACGCTTGTTTTCTGGTGCTTCGTGCTCCGCAGAAACCTGTGGATTTTGCACAGCAGAGCTGCTGGATGAAAAACTCCTAAAATGCCCCCCCCCGCCGTTAGCTAAGCAAAGTGCTGATCTCCACCATTTACCACGGCATTAGCATTGCATCTGACAACATAATTGCGTGCGTGTATTCTAATTACCTCCAGCTGCATTGTTCAGCCGTAGAGCGTAATATCACCTCAGGTGTTACTGGAGGGTGTGCATTATAAAGCTCTAGTCAGAAAGAAAAACTCATTACACCTGCGAGGGCAATTCTAACTTATTTTCACAGCTGGAGCAGCCTTCACTTGGAAGAATTAACCTAAGCTTTTTCCCTCTCCTCCTACTGCATGTAATCCCTCTAGTCACCTTCTCCATTACTTACATCTTCACTCCATCCTCATCCTCCCAGTTAATTTCATCCACACCTTTAAGTATCTCTCCTGTTTACTCTCCTTATCCATGCCCGACCGCTGTACTCCAGAGCCAGGGCCGCATTTTCGCCTATCTATTTTGGATTAAATCCTTTGTTTGTTCATTCCAGCCAGACAAGCGCGTGAAGGGTGTTTAATGAGTTGTAATCGCCGTCAGTGTGTCTGCTGGTGTCGACCTGAAAGAGCGCAGCGAGGGGGAGAGAAAAGAGGGAAGCAGAGAGAGAGAGAGAGAGAGAGAGATGATCTACCCCACAAGTTAATTTCCTCTCCCGTTGCTCCTCTGTTTATAAGACTCTAGAAGAAGATGAGGGTAAACCACAAGGAGCTGCTTTCCTTCACCCTCCCCTAATCCAATTACATCTTGCCAAAAGGAAGACAGATGATGAAGCTGGAGAACTTCTCAGAGGTTGCAAAATAGTGGGCAAAAGAAAGAAAGAAGAACTATGAAAGACTGAAGAAGCCAAACTAGAGGGCGAATAAAAAGAGAAACACCACTGGCTTTAGCTCCTGCGGTATGATCATTGCATATTAATGTGTGAAGAAAGCTTGAAACTGTGCCTCGGCCTCTGTGCGGGTACTCAGAGTTATCTGCAATCACAGATTCCGATCTGCATGTGTGCAGCTTGCAAATGGGTGCACAAATGTATAAACGCGGGTATGATTTGCACACGTGAAAGAATATGTAAATATAATCAGTCGGAAAAATGAATGTGAATGGCCTCGGCGCCCTCGGACGGCCCCTCGCTTGGCTGTCTTTGGATGTGCCAGTGCATAAGCAGCATAAGCAATGAATTACACTGTTTACTGCCCCTCATACTAAACAGCTGTAAATCAAGGCTGCCAGCTTTGAACTGCGCGTGTAAATGAGAGGGGAGATTTAGAGATTAAGAATATTTAATAGCCATTAATTAAGATAACTGTGCTTCCTGCCGTACTTTACTTTCTGTCTCAGTTACTTTTTCTTGTAATGGTCTAAACATACGTGATTTCCATGTTTTTAAAAAAAATGCATTATTGTCATTTATAACCTGCGACAGGTCTGTGTGTGAGCCCAGCAGCTTGAACAAATGAAATGTTTTTTGGAGTTCTCTGATGTTTGGTGCTGAAATGTGTTCAGACTTTGTACTGCAAGCAGGAAAAAAGCCTTTTGTCATAAATGAAGGGCTTTGAGACTTCCCCCTTAATTGCGGTGACATTTGTTTGGGCAGCGTGAGAGCAAAAAGCTGAAGGCCTGTGTTTTATACGCAGGCAGGGCGAGAGCTGGCAGTCCCGGCGTGACTCATTCCACAACTCTGAGAAAATCAGATTCTTAATTCTCATCATATCCGTTTCAGACAGCCCGATCTACCGAGACACCTTTCATCTTTGCACGCGACCCCAGCGCACACTATTATCAATAATACACACAATATAACTCCAATGGCTTTGTGAGCCACCGCCACCTTGACGATCCTTGTCCTTGCGTGAAAGTTTGGGCAGGAAGAGATGGCGAGTGAGGTGATCCATAAAGAGCACTGCCATCCATCATCTCTCAGACGATGATCTGTGTCAATAATCACTCACTGACCTTGCCTGCTCTACTTCCCTTGAATACACAGATCATATCTGAATATAAATGCAAATAAGAGCAGGTCGGCGATGTGCTGTGGGGGTTCTGTGACTGCTGAATTCTAAGTTTTGCAAAACATGACCCCTACGTAAATATCAGACCTCAAACTGTAGCATTTCATAATCATCATCATTTAACGCTGATCCAGTCAAAGACATTCTTTGTTCTGGAGTCGATTCTTTCCGTGGGAGTTCCTGGAGACGGGAGGACACAGCTCACAGTGAGACGGCAGCTCGGCACCGCTGTGTACTTTACTGCCTTTTTAACCCTTATGATTAATATTTACAATGAAAACAGCACATAACAGATCTAATTACCACTGCTGTTTTAAAATATAGATACAATTTTATAAGTGCTCGGGAAGGATGCTCAGCTATCAAAGGCCCCTTAATGTGAAATAGACTGATTTAAAAGAAGGTGGAAAAGAACTGCACACTCACATATTAAATTCAATAAGTTTAGCAGATCTCAATTTAAAAAATATGTATGTATACATAACTTTTTATTATTATTATTATTATTATTATTATTATTATTCTAGTAGACTTCCAAAACTTGTAACAGACAGCTGGTGTTTAGAATACCGTTGAATAAATATTAAAAACAGGATATCCACGAAGAGCATCACCATGATGGTAAATATGTTTCTGCTCCCAGTGAAAACGCTCTCACTTTATTAAAATATATTTAATGTTGGTTTTAACTGAATTCATTTTAATTAAACTGCTATAATCAAGAATAGCACACCTGAACATCGCGTCTGCGTGGGTTTCCTCCCGCAGTCCAAAGCATGCAGTTAGTGGGGTTGGGTTAATTGGTGATTCTAAATGGTCCATAGGTGTGTATCATGTGAGTGTGAATGGTTGTCTGTCTCTCTGTGATAGCCCTACAACAGGCTGGCGACCTGTCTGTTGATTAATGGTAAACACGCAGTATATACAGGCATAAGAATTACGACAGAAATCAAGTTTTAAAACATGTTTGAAGCGTGACTTTTACAGACTGCACTAATTTAAGTGCCGGAACATTTCCATCAACTACAGTCACGATCCGTTACTGGAACCTCTGCTCAGCGCAAAAGGACACCCGCTAATAAAAAGCCTTTGTGTTTGTGATATTTCTCACCGATGACTTTCACTTTATCCCTTCAGGCGAGTTTCTGTTCTGCCATTGATGTTACTGTATGTCAAAATGAAAGCGAGCGTGTGACATTGCCGCGCTGTCCCCTCCTTCCATCACTTTCATTATTCCTCTGACAGTCCTCTAGCAGCAGTTACTATTTCTGCCTCTTTTCCTGGACAAGCATGGAAAAGGCTTCATTCGATGGCATCCATTATAGGAAGAAATGGCTCGATCACTGTGAAGAGCGATTAATGAATTCTCTAGGAAGAATCCACACCTGACACCTGTCTTTTTGGAAAACTGTAAAAAAAAAATATATATATATATATAAGCAGGTAAAGTAAGAAGAACCTGAGCCGGCCCACTAGCTGAAGACCATTAAGTGGGTCAGGAAGATATTAATGAGTTCAGTGGAGGGTGTAAGCTGATACACACCTCTGTGCGAGCGTACTGATGCAGAAACGTCTGAGCTTCCTCTGAACTGACTTCAAATCACTAAGAAAAAAGCATTAAAATACCTTTTATGGTGACCTTGCATATGAATTATAATATTTATCATATGCAAAAAGATAAACGATGTGTGCACGCGCACGTGAAAGACATACCAGGATTTTGATGATGGATTGCACAGCTTATCATTAACGTTTCGCTTCCAATCACCCTTTTCTTGCTTTTCCATGCACACCCTTTTAATCCCCTCTCTTTTTCTTCTCATCCTTTTCCCTCCATCTTTCCTTTTCAACCTTTCTCCTTATTGCTGCAGATGTTCTTTGCACATCTCTTGATCAATGTTCTCCCTGCTGCTGTCCGTCCTCCCGCTCTTAGTTGGGGTATGTCTCGCCCCCACAAGCTGCTGCTGCAGACTTAGGCCTACAGTCGCTCATTAGTGACAAGAATAGTGGGCCGATAAGATGCAATAGAAGGAATAAAAAATGACGCAGGCAAGACAGGATGAGGCCGAGCAGAGCAGCAGCATAATGAGGTAATGACACTGATTTAATATGAAATAGATGCAGCCTCTATAGGTTCTACAGGTGTCCTGTAGAACCTATAGTGGCTGGTTCTTGCAGATCATTGCAGTAAAGTTGGTGGCATTCTGATGAAAAGATGGGTGAAACTAAATGATTAACATTATTATTTTCATTATTATCATTGTCTCCTATGTAGCAGTAAACCAGAACACTTTCAAATACTAGCTAGTGAGTTTGACTGTGGGGTTCAACCTGTTGGAACCAGGTGAAGCAGTTCTGTGAAAAACTAAGCACTCGATGATCCCATCGTGCACTATGGGCATAAATCTCCACTATGGCAGTGATCTAGCCAGAAAAAAAAAAAAAGAAAGAAAATCACAACCCGGTATCAGCCAAGTTGTCTGCTACCCAAGTGGACCGAGGTGTGCGGAGCTGCAGCAACAGCGAGAAATTCCGATAGCAAACTGGTGAAATTCCCAGCCCGGTGCAGAACGCCGTTCCAGAAGTCTTGTGGTTTGTTCAGATGCAACTTTGCAAACTCAAGTCGGAACCAGTGACCCCATCAGGATTGGATTATATTATAGCCACATGCTAAAAAAGTCTACTTTCAGGAACACAGAAGAGGTTCCGTTTCAAATAAAGTCTCACACATTTTGGCATTATAGCCTTTTCTGTTAAAAGCGTTTCTTTTTATGCGTCACAAACAGAGAAATTACTTAAAAAGGGGCGACTGTTAGACCCAAACGTTACCCCAACCCTTCATGGGTTGCCAGTGACTCGGCGGATATTAAAAGCTTAATTTTCTCCGTGAGTATCAGTCACAATGTTGACAAGCAAGCCAAACATCGTGTTTTTTCCACCTCCTGCAGTATCTTTGCATCATGTCTCTCCTTTTGCATCCCGCTTGGGAGATAAGTCTTAACACCCGCTAAAATAGACCAATTAACTGAGACACTTAAGCACTAAACAGCGACTTTCTTGTCAGTTGTATGACTCCATTCAATAATAATAATCACAGCATCCCTTTAAAGACTAATTAGTTCATCTCAAAGAAGACCTCTGCTAAAAATACTGACAGCCTTTAGTGGCATCTGCATTTTAATTGCTTGAAATGCATCGAAAGGGGGAGTGGGGAATCTGAGCGTCCCAGAAGTATTTACAGTCATATCAGAAAAAGAAAAACAAAGCTGATTCTGGCATTTATGAAGCTGGAACCATCACCTAGAAAAGGTTTTCACACTGTGGTTGATAAATATAATAAAAGCAACTAAATCATTGATTCAGCTCAATCAATAGAGACGTTAATGGAACAATTTGGGTAACTGTGACGATGAGAAGCGACAGTAACTCTGGGCCGTGAGGTTTTGTGATACTTAAAATGCCCTGGCATCGATTTCCCCTCTTTCCCTGTAATTTAAATGCCCATGAGCTTTTTGAATTGCTTTGCTCAGTGGATTGTGCTGGGTGATGCTCCGTACAGCAATACTGGGCGACAGCAGGTCTTTGCTGGTGACTGGTTTCGGTTGCTTGTGTTTTTTGGCTTCAATACCTCGATTATTCTGTATGCTCAAACTTCTTAGTGCTTTCTTGCATAAGATGCAACAACTGACTGCATTTAAGACCTTGGGCAGCGCTGAAAATTCAGATTATTGCATTTTAGACTTGAGGACAAACAGAAACCCTGCAACGTATTTAAATAGCCTCATCTCCGCAGCACTAATGTTGGAGTGCCTTCAAGGCCATAACCTTTCCCTTCCTTACACCATGAGTAGCAAAAGCAATGAAGGCCATTATAAGGAAATGAAGCAGCCAAAGCACCTCGTTCAGAACAATACAACCCTTTCAATCATAAAGCATCCTTTGGCGGCGCCATCTCTAATGCAGCCATTACCTGTTCCACTAAATCTATTAACTCAATTATTCTGTTTCACTGAATTCATCATGTTTCCTCCCGTTTGTGAGATATAGAAATGGGAAAGGAGTTTGGAAGAGTTTAATTTCAAGCTGAAATATCTGCCATTTTAGTGACGCGACATATTTGTTACAAAGTGACTGATAACGCCCAGTTAAAGGTAATGATGGCGCTATTTTTCAGTGATAGCTTAAGATGGCAGCTGCTTTCAGTTTCAACACGCCTCGTCATAGACGATAAACGAAACGACTCACTTTAACACCTCGAGCTCCACTCTTCCTTTATTCTAATATATTCATTTGTGTGTGTGTGTGTGTGTGCGCGTGTGTGTGTGTGTGTGTGTGTGTGTGTGTGT
>JAVDPK010001822.1:502413-523419 GCA_034780415.1 Cichlasoma orientale | reverse complement strand
TGTTCTGGCTTTGGTCATTAAAGGTGCAGCTACAAAGCCTCTTGTTTCTTCTTCTTCTTCTGGAGCTCGCCACAATATGAATGCATCAATTTGTTGGAAGACATAAAACACACATAGATAAGTGTGTAATTACGAGTACAATCATCTTTTTTTTCTATTAAATAACCTCAATAAATTACTGACTGTTCCTTTAAGGAAAGGCTGGTTTAAACAACAAAGGAAAAAAGTATTTTTATTTACTTATTGCAATGACAATACTGATCAGAGCAACAAGTGGAAAATGTCATGTATTTAAACAGCTATTTAAACATCCAATCCGCTGCCAATCTGAAAGCGCGGTGAAGGTACGTCATTTCCTTGTTAACCGGAAGCAGGAAGCTGAAGGTATCAGCTGTCCAACAGAACGACATGAAAACATTGATTCCTTACCTTTTATGCTAGTTTTTTGCTAGAAGACATTTTGACCATTGAGGGTCAAAAACATGATGACAATTTGTTCACGTTTGCTAGAAACTGCTAGCTCACTGATGCTGTTGCTACCCCATTTTGAGTGCACATCTGCTGGCGCCATCTGCTTCCGGGTAACAAGGAAATGACCTCTTTCTCTGAGCTTCCTGATTAGCGCTAAGCCGAAATTTCGAGTTATTAACACGAAAATTTGAGATACATTGTTTTCATGAAATTTCGACTTGTTTTCTCGGAATTAACTCAAAATTTTGAGAAAATAACTCGAAATTTCAAGTTACAGATGGCGATTGTTTTTTTTTGTTTTTTAGTGGCGGAAACAAGCTTCCATAGACTCTGGACTTGCTCCCGGTAGGACATGCCCAAAACACCTCACCCAAGAGGCACCCAGGAGGCATCCTAGTCAGATGCCCGAACCACCTCAACTGGCTCCTTTCAATGTGGAGGAGCAGCGGCTCTACTTTGAGCCCCTCCCAAGTGGCTTCACTCTTCACCCCATCTCTAAGGGAGAAGGGAGCGGGAGATTGACAGACAGATTGGGGCTGCATCTGCAGTGATGTGGACGCTGCACCGGTCTGTCATGGTGAACAGGGAGCTGAGCGTGAAAGCGAAGCTGTCGATTTAGCGGTCAATCTGCATCCCTACCCTCATCTATGGTGATGAGCTTTGGGTACTGACCGAAAGAACGAGATGGCACTTGTGTGACATCTTAGGACATTTCATTTTCATGCTGCAAAAAATTACAGACGGGCTCATATATGCCTACTGGATGTCCTATATATTCAGGGACCTTAAAAGCAAACGCTAAGCTTCATCATCCTCACAAGCATAAACTATAGAACAGTGCTGAACCACAGTGCTTTCAGATGCAACCAGGGTGGATCACTGTGGGAGGAATTACACTGCAATTAACACTGCTGAGAAGTTTGAGCAGAGCTCCAAAGTAAAGTTTTGACCGTTATAAGCTGTCATCCAACCTGTCACAGTGAAAGAAGTCCAGATACAGGAAAGTTCATCTCAAAATAGGAAATACACGCCAGAGCCTCAAAGCCAGACAATCCATGATTTCCAAAGTCACAGTCAGCGTGGTTCCTTTGTTTATTGTTTAGCATCTGGATTTGATTTCCTGACAAAGAGAGCATGTGAATGCTATTTAGACCTTGAAGTTCTGACATTCTTAACAAAATTACAAAATAAATTATTGACAAAATCTAATCAGCTAATCCAATTAGACTGGTGGTGATCAGTTGACTAGATTTTAGTCAGGTCCAACAATAATTTCTTCTAAGATTTTCTGCACAGAATGCAGCACTGTGGCGTGGTGGTTAGCACTGTTGCCTCACAGCTAGAAGGCCTGGGTTCGAATTCGCCTTGGCTACTCTGTGTGGAGTTTGTGTGGGTTTTCTCCCACAGTCCAAAGACATGCAGTTAGTGGGGTTAGGTTAATTGGCGATTCTAAATCGCCCATAGGTGTGAATGCGAGTGTGGATGGTTGTCTGTCTCGCTGTGTTGGCCCTGCGACAGGCTGGCGACCTGTACAGGGTGTACCCTGCCTCTCGCCCTATGACAGCTGGGATAGGCTCCAGTCCCCACAGTCCTGAACAGGATAAGGGGAAGAGAATGATGGATGGATTTTCTGCCCATTCAGGCAATGCTAAAGCCCAAAACATCATCCATTGTCATCCATCCAGGTATACTTCACACTCTGTACTTTGAACAATAAGGTGCAGAAGCTGGTTTAAGTAAAACAGCGTGTCTCACAGGAATGTTATAAGTTTTTGAGGTATTTAGTCATTAACCAAAGAACTGGACAAACTAGAATCCTGACATTCTTGTAATACTGAATGAAAATTCACAAAGGCAACCAGCAAAAACATTAGCATTTATCCTCTAGGTGTTTTAAATATCTGCACGTCTAATAGCTGTCAAGAAATATTACCTGAAGCCATCTTAATGGCAGCCTATAAATAAAAATAGCCAAATTCATTAAAGTTTCTCCGCTGAAACCATAAATATCTGTAGCAGTGTTCTTGGCCTATTGTCAGCTAATCTATAGCACTTGGGACCAGAAACGTCACCCTCGTGGTGGCATGGTTATACACCTTTCTAATTTCATCACTTAAAGGAATAAACTTTGCTAATGGCTTCTGAATAATAGCAGGGCTTTTTGTTTACGCAGTCACTGCATTGTGGTTTAACAAACGATGCCCACCCTTAGCAACAGAACTCAACACTGTCGTGACGTTTGTACATCAGAGAATAAAATGCACAATGAGAACCTTTTATAGTGAAGAGCTGAGTTGGGTCTCCCTGTGTTTCAGCTTGTTTTGTGCTCTTAATGGGAAAAATCCCACTGAATCTGTGGTAGGAGCAGTGATTGACACAGACTGAGGTCAAAAATTCACCATGGAAACTGTCAAACAATGAGACGTGTTGTTTAGTCCACCATATATTTGGTTTGGCATCGCCAACTGCTGGCAGAGTTTTATAGCAAAAACCAAAGTAAGAGTCTAAAATCTGGATGGCAAACATTTACACTGTTCAGAAATGGGTTCATTTCTTCACACAGGCTGGCTGGATGCATTCAGGCATGTTTATGCGAGGCTTTTAATTTGTAATCTTAAAAACAGCCATTATAAAAATACATAAAATGCATAAAAACGTAAGACAAAAGTAAGCATTTTAGTTAGAAATAACAGAGGGAATCTCTACAAGTGTGTACAGATTCCTTCTGTTATAAACTGCTGTACTCACAGCCCCAAGCATGATGCGAACAATGAGCCATCTGAAGGTCCAGATACAGATGAGGGAGGGGGGACAGCGGCGAGGCACCTGGGACAGAGTCCACACCGGACACAAGAAAATGGCCAGAAAGCCCGTCTCTAACAGCTGGCTCTCCCAACCTGCACAAACAATCAGAATATCATGAATGACGTGCTTTTCTTAACTGAGCCTCAGTGTGATATAGCACAGAAGGGCAAATACTGCTTAAAAGGTGCAAGCATCTTACATTTCAGCTCAACAGAGTAATCTATACTGGCTATACTGGCATTTTTGTGGAATTTATAGAAAAGCTTATAACAGGACTGTAATGCCTGTACAGTCTTCAAGCAAGACAATGACCCAACGCATACCTTCACGTCAACAAAGGAGTTGCTCAAGAAGAAGCACATTAAGATCATAGAGGGAGAGCTGAAGCTTCATAAATCCAAGTGGACACCTGAAAACCTTGCAGAAGATCAGCAAAGATCGCTGCTGAGATGTGTGCGAACACAGTGACATTTACTCCACCGAGTACTGAGCTCCAGCGAGATGCTCATTTCCCTCCCATCAATTACCTCGCCCTCCGATAGGTGGAGTGAGGTTATGTTTTCGGTCGCATCGGTCTGTCAGTCAGCAGGATAACTCGGAAAATTATGAACGGATTTCGACGAAACTTTCTGGAGTTGTTGGGGGTTGTAGAAGGAACAATTGATTACATTTTGGTGGTGATCCGGATCACAATCTGGAGCCAGGATTTTGTAAAAGGATTCTTTACCGGGCGAGGTAAAGAGTGCCCTTCTAGTTTATGACCGATCCAGAATGCCTTACTCTTGATTGTTTGATATTTGTCTGCCACTTTTAAAATAAGCCCACCACTGAACTCAGACTCCTCACTTCTGTGTAAGTGGTTAAAACTATGAATTCAACAGATGTCACATACTTATTTCCCTGACGTGTGAGACGTCATTTAAAGGGTTTGTAAAATGTACTTTTTAAATCATGTTGCTAAAATACAACCCAATCTAACCGTAACCCTATATAGGTCACCAGTAGGCTGGTCTAAAACGCTCTTATGTCAAACGCTGTTACCGGCTGCTTATTTTAGAGATATTTAGACATCAGGGTTCTAGCCAGGAAAAAATTCAGCCCGGCACATTCGGGGTGGGGGGGCATTAGCAAGCTAATGCTAAACACTAAATACCATGCCAGCTTACTAATTCAATGACAGTGAACAGTTGAATAATATTATATATGTAATATTCTGTGATAATGGTCATTGAAGGCACCTGAATCTGATTGGAACATGTGACTTCATGACAACAGGGAGTGTGGATCCCTCTGGTCTGTGTTACACTGCTCTAAAATAAGATCCAACATATATGCATACATGCATACATACATACATACATGCATACATGCAACAACCCACTGCAAGTGGCAAGCCTTATGGTGCTCTTTTTGATGACATGTCACTAAATGTGAATACTTAAGAGCTGGGACAAATCTGTGAACCAGTTCTGATAGAATTCGATCCAGTATTCGTTTATCCTGGGGTAACGTGAGAGGAAACCTAGAAATGTTTGTACTAAATGTTGGTGCCAGTCTATTGTTCAGCCATTTCCCAGGATTTGTTATAACTTGGAATTAGAGGATGTAAAAATAATAATAAAAATAATAGATGCTTGGGAGCCATAAAATTTCACAGCAGTTCATCCAATATTTGTCAAGATATTTCACTCTGGACCAAAACTGTTAGCTGTCATTGTTAGCCCCAAAACCATATTGCTACTGTAGTATTTTAAAATCAATTATATTCATGTTTATCTTAGTAAATGCAGTTTTGTAGCTTTCAGTGTTGCGACAAAGTGGTTTAGGTTGGAGAGCGATTTCTGCCTGACCCTCCGGCCTCCAGCTTTCAGTCTAGACTTGGGAACAATGGAGCTTCATCTGCAGGCTTTAAGCTCCACTGTCAGTCAGTGTGACGATCCAAAATAAAAGAGCGACTTGAAGAGGAAGACAGCAGAATGAGACAAAAAGAAAATAACTTTTTTTTTTTTCCCTTTTTTGGAGTAACAGAAGCCACAGTTCCCAACCACAGACACAGGCCTGGCGTCTCAGGCTACAAAATGCCATTAGGCAATCACGGAGCAGCAACTGACCTCACCACTTATTTGGGCCAAAGCCCTACATGCAACCTCCTGTTTATACTTTCCCTTTTTGTCTTTACTGTTACAGGCTGGACAGTTTACTGGGTTCACCAAGTTAGAAAGAAATATACTGATTTTTAACTATAAGCAGCAAACAAAGTAGCTAATTTGTGTGCAGTGATAAACCTATCATATCTCCACAAAAGCTAAAACAAGATAATATCATATTCTGAAAAACTTAGTAATAAGACTGGACTCATCTTTAAGTTCTCCTCAGTCATATTTTTTTAATGCATGGGATGTGTGTCAGTACACATTAAGTTTGGTTAAAGGAACGCATGCAAAATATGGCCCAATGGACCATCTCAATCAGGCTCCCGATAACATAAAAGGAAAATTAAACAACTACTCTGCTTAAATAAAAAAAACTGTCAAAAAAAAAAACAGAATTATGTTAATGGTTCTCGAGGTGAATTCAACTGGATTTTAAGTGCTCCACTTGGGTGGGCAAATTTTCTTTTACTATTAAAAAACGTTGAAGCTGATACAGCGTTTAAGTGGATTTTTTTATGTCTTATTAAAGTTGTTTTCCAACTAAAATTCTCTTTTTAAGCACAGTTTTAAGTGTATGGATATGGATCCCTGAGAGTGAAAAAAAACGTTGCCCACGTTGGGTTTAAAGGATGTCACCGAGTCAGTTTCACTGTTTATGAAAACATAAACGACACAGACACCTGCCTCACATTAATGCTTTGCTTCTAATCCACTTCTTTTTGGAGGTGAAACAAAGGAGGCCCTGGTAGGATTGGTTCACTTACCAAAGGAGTACCTGGAAAGAGAAAAAAAAGAAACGCTGCATAAGAATTTGGACGAAGCGTGGTGTAGGTAAAACGTAAGGTGGTCAAGAGATTATGGATGATTTCAGATGTACGTATGCTTTAAGTCAATATGAGCTCAGGCATAAGCGCATGCACCCCACACTTTCTGCCAAGATTAGGACATAAAACACTCACAGTTCACCTAATCTAGCCAACATCTTTTTAACCATTGTAAAATCAAATCATAACATGCAAGAAAAAAATTCCTCTGAGAATGGTCAGGTCCAAGGACTGGACTGAAAATGAGCGAAAAAGCATAGAGAAACCCCTGACCTTGTAACTAGGCTTTTATTAGGAAACATTTGCAGGAAAGTATTGTGGAAGACTCAAACTATTATTTAAAGAAATACAAAACAAAGGATCATCTCTGGCTATAGCAGGTTACCACACCTGTGTTATTACAGCTTAATAATGGTGATATGAGGCACCTGTAGTGGCTGATAGAGACGGACAACTTTATGAGCTGTTCATAAACACTAGTTATTTGTGACAGTCTCACAGCAGTTGTTACAGCTGGTGGTTAATTAATAACTTTTCACTTCTGACTTGTAATAATGAGCTAAAATCTAAAATTTAAAACACAAGTATCAACTCAGAATTTCACAATCCGTGCTTCTCTGCTCACTAAATCTGGCTACATTTGAAGATCGTTTTCTATAAATCTGGCCGCAAAAATAATATTTGTCCAAATCCTAAGATACATATTTACACATCCAGCCAACACCGAGACAAAACAAGCATTCATTTGAAGCCGAATTTCTCGTCATCAGACATTTCTATGTTCAATATTTACTCTCCTTTTCTTCACCAATTCCTCAGAAAAGCATCAGGCTCTTCGGCTGATAAAGGCTCCTCTGTGTTCACCTGCTAGACACTTACTGACCAGCAACAGCTGGAAATGATGTTAAAAGGCAGTGGATGTTGGGCAACAGGAAAACGCTCACTCGAGACAGACTAAAAGGCACCTAACAGTCGAGGGACACTAAAGAGCTGATGAATTTGATAATGTATGAAATGCTGATCTGAATGTTAAAGATTAGGTGATATAAATTAGAGCACCATTTGGTTAATCTGAGAGTCAAAGCATAACTACCCAACACTTACCACAGCTGTCCTACGTTGACCAGGGAGTGATATAGCACCCACAGTGTGAACATGATCACTACATTGGCCATTCCCGTCACCAGGACGAACCCCGACACCGCCATCCCCAACAGGGCGATGCCATCCAGGTTGGCGTCCATGTCGCTCCAGTCCAAGAACCACAGAATGGAGGGGGCGTACGCCAAGGCGGCCGTGCCTATCTTTCCCCCAACGTAGCGCTTGACACTGTTGAGGTAGCTCTTACAGGGCATCAGGCCGTGCTCACCTATCAGCTGCTTGTTCTGGTTGTAAGCAACACTGAAGGCCACAACTAAAAAGAAAGAATTATTGAGACAGATGTAATCAGCTACGTGCTTCCTTTGCTGTGCATGACACTAACTCACCACCACCACCTGACAACTGAGTGTGTAGGAGAGTGTGTAAGTGCCAACATACAGTAAATAAAGGCGACGGAGCGCAGCAGCACAATGCGAGTGAGCCAGTAAGTCCCGGGCTGTAAGGACAGAAGCGGCTTGTCTTTCTCCGCGTCTCTGCTGCCTTTTCCTCCATCTTCTCCGCTGCTGGGAGCGGACTCTGCCTCGCCTCTGCTCTGCTCTCCCGCTGCTCTTCCACGTCTTTTCCTCACAGAGCTCTCTGCACGGTCCCCGCTCGCCGCCATGTTTAAGGATCTCACGGTCACGTGACAAAACAGACGCGGAAGTATATTATTAATTAAATATATAATTAATTCAATTATGTTATTAATTTTATCGTTATGCAAAATTCCCCAAATTAATTTATTTATTTGGAGCCTTTCCTTCAAAAGAAATTTTTAAAAAAATTAAGTAAGTAGATGTTCCGCCATACATTATGTCATTTTTCATTCCCAAAGATTCAAAACTGATATATATATATTTTAAGATTACAAATTAAAAAAAAAAATCTGTAATCATTGACCTGAGGGGATCTGGTATCTCTGTCCTGCTTTTCTCTGACATGCCCCGCTTCAGAGGCTGAAAAAAGTTCACACACCACAGCGAAGCATGCAAGCTCAATTTCCTACCTTTTTTTTTTTTAATTATTTTTACCCCTAGACATAAATGCCCCCGCCTGCTGTGGCTCTGTGCCCCAGCGAATTGTAGCTTAAAATGAATAGAGTTGTTCTGAAAGATCACTTTTACGCTATGATGAAACATTTCCGTCGTAATGGGAGCGGTCTCCTCCGGATCAACAATGTCCCCATCCATAGGACATGAGGTGTCTCCAGAGCCAAATGACAAACTGTGGAAGATTTTGAAAGGACAGTGCACCTCTTTAACACCACTTTAAAAACACCAAATGAGGGAATATCTTTTGGAAGAATAATGTTCCATCCCTCCAGTAGTTTTCCAGAGACTTGTAGAATCCACACCGAGATGCACTGAGGCTTCTCTGTGGACATGCAGTAGCTCAGCTCCTTAGACTGAATTTTCCATTAACTTGTCACCTGTCTGCAGCAAAGCATGCTGTTTTTTAAGTATAGTAAAAGCAATGACGTGCTTACCCATTGATTAAAATGAAAAACAATAACCGAAAAATAAAGATGAACTACAATTAAATTAATCAATTATTCATAGGGGATTTAGGTCATCAATATGGTGGAAATTTTATGTTAAAAAGTTTAAAGTACAGCTGAAATGTTGGAAATGTAGATTCTCTGCTTCATTCTGCTTGAAACTCAGAGGAACCTACACTCTGGGGCTCTGGAAGGAGCTCAAACTTTGAAAAAGCCAATAGGACAAGAGGGGTGGAGAGACGCAAGCTCTAATATGCTAAAAAGAGTAGAATGTAACAGCACCTCGTCAAAGTTTGCCTGGTCCTGGAGAAGGATGTGAGGCGGAATGGAAAGTTCAATGCACGAAATCTGGAATATTGCTCGTTTACTTGGGGATACAATCTTTCTAAAGAGTCGCGCGCCTTTACGCAACTGGAGAGCTCTTTGGGATTTGGGGCGTCAGTAGAACTTTGTAACACCAAACATGACCGAGGAGAACAAGTCACTGGCGCAGCAGCCATGCAGTCCAGCGGGAACCGACGGCTCTGCGTCCCAGCATGGATCGGATTCAGACTCTCCGCCCTCTCCAGTAAGGCCCGAAGCGCAGGAGGCAGCGCGCCCGCCCGGGATTACGCGCAAACTGGAGAGTTGCCCGGAAGACGAGCGATTCCCTGCCTGCATTCGCGACGCGGTGTCGCAGGTGCTAAAAGGTTACGACTGGTCGCTGGTGCCTATGCCCAGTCAGGGAGAGAGGGGGCTGAAGAGTAAACCTCATGTGAAACGGCCCATGAACGCGTTCATGGTTTGGGCGCAGGCAGCGCGGAGGAAGCTGGCGGACCAGTACCCACATCTGCACAACGCAGAGCTCAGCAAGACGCTGGGTAAACTGTGGCGGTGAGTTGACTGCTGGATGTCAAGAAGCTTTATTTTCATCTGATGAACACCTGTACAGTATTTAACAGCTGTGGTAGGTCTGGAAAAAGAAAAAACTAGGATTTCTTCGGTAATGTCTCAGTAACTGCAGTATTTTTTGTTTGTTTGTTTTTTTAAAGGAAAGATCCAAATCCTTTATTTAAGTAAAAGTTATATAAAAGTAATTATTACAAAAGCTCCACCGCATGTTAAAGTCCTGCATTAAAGTACCAAAATATACCTAAAAGACTCTTTGTGTAGTGGAGTCTGCGTATAAAGTAGAATAAAATGGAAATACTTGAAATGTGTACATACATACAGTACTTATATGACTATATTACACTAAAGCATGGAGCAAGACGTTCTTCTCCACTGTTAACTGGAGTTACTGACATCAGTGATTTAGTAGTACAAATGAGCAGCTTTTCTCCCTGCCGTGTTCAAAGCACTTCAGCTGTTCCCTAACTCATTCCTGTCCCCCTCAGACTTCTCTCTGAAACAGAGAAGCGTCCCTTTGTCGAGGAGGCCGAGAGGTTGAGGCTGCAGCACAAAAAAGACTACCCGGACTACAAGTACCAGCCTCGGAGACGCAAGAGCACCAAACCGGACCAGGGCGACTGCAGACCTGCACTGGTCCAACAGCAGCAGCAGGGCTTGTATAAAATGGACCCGGGTGTGGGCAGGCTGGCTGCCACAGAGGAAGTGGACCACCATTACCATCCAGACAGGACAGGTGATGAGACTATGATACTCTTTTTTCATTAGAGCATGTAGTGCAGTTCACTTCTTTTCCTTTTATGTTTCTGTGTGGAAAAAGTGATTAAGGTTCATTTGGTTTTGGGTTCCAGGTCAGTCTCATGGCCCTCCGACTCCTCCCACTACCCCTAAAACAGACCTGCACATGGGGACCAAACATGAGAGCCGCCGGTCTGTGGACACGATGAGCTCTAGCTCTGCTCCTCCTCCCAACCGTCAGAACATTGACTTCAGTAACGTGGACATCTCAGAGCTCAGCACTGATGTCATCGGCACCATCGATGGCTTCGATGTTCATGAGCTCGACCAGTACCTGCCTCCAAACAGCCAGGGCGCCACTATTCTAACTCCACCAGATACCGGCAACCCCTCCGGTTCTTTCATCCCACCCAGCACCGACTGTCACGCTTCTAACATCCCCAACTGGACATCCAAAACATCTGGCGGGACTTCCGCCGGAATGCTGCCGTCGTCTTCCAATTGTGAGACCCAGGGGCTGCATGAAGACGGCGGCCAAAAACCTCAGATTAAAACTGAGCAGATGAGCCCAGCTCACTACAACTCCTCCAGTCCTCCACCATCGTCACACCAACCTGAGTACACGTCCCTGGGTTCAGGCGCCTGCCCTTCCTCCACCTCCACCTCCTCCTCCTCCTCGTCTGCCAACCAGTCAGACTACACTGACCTTCAAAGCTCCAGCTTCTACACCGCTTTCTCTGGCTACCCTGCTAGTCTGTATCAGTACCCATACTTTAATTCCTCCCGCAGGTCTTATGCTACCCCACTTATCAACAGCTTAGCCTTGGCACCACCTACGCATAGTCCTCCTTCTGGCTGGGAGCAGCCTATCTACACTACCCTCACCAGGCCTTGAAGACGATAAAAACACGGCCATGTAGGCAGACTTATAATAGACTGACAATGTTCGAAGATTTCTGAAGAACACTGCTGATTGTTGCTGGCCATAACTCACACAGTATGTCTATGTGTTGCTACATTTGTTGATTTTTCAGACAAAAACTCTCAATATTCAGTGTTTTCCTCGACTTGGAGCATAAACACCTGCAGAATGACATTTAAACCCACTTTGGACACTGAAATGTTCCATTGAAACGCCACACTAATGAAATTTCAGTATGAAAGTCGCACCTATTTCAGAGAGGGTGTTTTATAACACTTTTCCACACTAAAACTGGCAACCGTAAATAGTTTCCTAATTTTCATACATTTCAGTAAAGTCGTTGCCTTTTTTATTTTTTTCCCCTTTGCTAACGACAGAATTATGTGAAAGTGACGCGTTTCCAGAAGGCTTTTTATTCTTCAGCCAGTAAGAATGTGATTTACATCAATGATGACCAAGAGATTGTATCTTTTCTTAATGAGAAACCTTAAAGGCCCACGCCTACTCAACTGTTTGTTACAGTATGTGTTACCTTTCATGGTTGGAGCTCACCTAAAAGGAAGCTGTACCTGTGAATTTTGGCATCACAGATGGTTCTGAAGCCAGTCCTGGTCCTATCAGTTATTTTCTGCAGATCGGTTCCCCGCTGCTGCTTCATTTCCACTCTGACAGCTGCTCCTGCTGGGTTTCCTGTAAGGAGATTACTTAATTTCACAGTCCGAGCTGCGGCTGTCCTGTCCGTCAGCCGCAAGGTTTGATGGGCAGGACAGCTGCGTGAGGTTTTCCAGAGGCACCACACGAAACACGCAAATTAGTAACATGAAAGCAGAGTGGCTTGACCCGGTGGTTTAAAGACAAGTCCTGCACTCAATGGATGTTTAAAACATGCAATCTTGAAAATAAAAATAACCAAAAATGAAGCTGGGGTTGTGCTTATTATATCTGAGCAGAAGTACTGTGCAGTGAAGCTGCAGGTTCACCAAGAATAAATGTTTGCTGCATGTTCCAGCCACTCAGTGACCACGGTATCTTTAGGACAAACACACCCATTTTTAAACACTTCCTGTGTGGGTCTGAGCCGGCTGCTTCAGCTCAGTGGCTCCCTGTCTTGGCAGTTTACCATGACAACCCGGGCGCCAACGACAACAAGGCTGCCAGACAGGAGCAACATTGATTTATTCGCATGTCCGCACGGCCCTGGAGCCGGCGTGTGGAAGTTTGTGTAAGAGTGGCGAGATCATCAGGTGACATTTGCACCAACAGACCTTCAGTTTGTCCTGCGGCGAGTGCGCGACTCCACGCGTGCCAAGTTCCATTCGCCGCTGCCCAGCGAGCACCATCTACTGTAAAATAAACCAACTGGATCTGCTCTGGAGATTGTGGCGGAGACTTGTCTAACAGGTCGCTCGTTTATTTGATTTGAAAAGAAAAAAAAGGGGGTACTAGTTAAGCAACCTTTGTGCTGTGAATAAGTCTTAAGTAGCTCCACATGTTGGGAATTATGACATTATGCTTTCTCATTGAGAAACAGGCTCCAATTTTCACAGATCTGGGTATAATGCTGCATTCAGTGGCAACTGTGAAGTTGGAATTTATGATGTCCTACTACTAAAAATCCAAGAAAATGCCACCAGGAACTGGATTTCCAACTCAGTAACTTTGGATTTAAAGGTTTCTCCACCCCTCTTTTGACCTTTTATAGAATTTTTTTTTAAATGGGAGCTCAAATAGTAGGCCAACTATCAAATTCAGTTTGTCAGCTTTTAATTTTTTTTCTATTCACTTTGCTTGAAATATGTCAACATCTCACCTTTCACCTGAGCCTTTAGTCTCTGAAGTTAACACTGATGTTAGGTTAACTTGAAATGTGAATTCTGTGTTTGATATTTGCCATGTAAAGCTAACCATGCATTTAAAAACAGAGCCAAGTTTCAAACAATGGTTAAAATATATCTAACCCCCACTTTGTGTGACAAATACAGAGGTCGAAAATGCCATAATTTTTGAGTTCTGACTTCCTATTCATGCGGTGCATCAAATCCAGCATTATATATGGAGCTAGCCTCTTAGCTTAGCTCTGCAATAAGAAGCCTATAGTATGTAGTCAGTTTACAGTATATAAAGCTTTTTGTGATATCACTTGAGTCAGTCACCAACAAACTATCACAGATTTTGTAGTCACATGCGTGACAATGTAGGGTCAAGTGAACGAAGCCCCAGTCACACACTGGTCTGACAGGTCTATGACCATGTGGCAACTGCGAGAGAAAAATCTGTATTCCCCAACCGGTTGGCAAGTGGTTGCTGGAGGTTAAGGACAGTTGCTCTTGTTGAAGCCCCATTCACACACTGGTAGGAAAAAGATGTGTATTCCAAGCCTAGTTGGTGACTGCTTTGGTTGCTAGCAGACTGCCGTGCTGGACTGTAGTCTGCATGGAAGACGCTGACTTCTCTGCAAACACGCACCGGCTAATGAAACAGTAAAAAGTGTGACAGACACTGGAAACAAAACTGTTTGCCTTCAAAGTAAAAGTTGTGCCTTCTGAAACACGTCTGCAGCGCTGAGACTCGACTTTTACTTTGAAAGCGAACGTTCTCAGTTTCTGCTTCGCATTGCATGTTTTCAAATTTAACAAGGGCTGGCTCGCAGTTAGCAAGTGTTTGCAGACAAGTCGGCATCTTCCACGCAAATTATTGTTACTGTGGCTTGTACCCATAGCAATCACAAGGTTTTTGGTGCGCAGCCTCTTTGTGACCGATTTCAGACAGTGACAGCCAGCAGCCCCCTCCAACCGCTCTCCAACCAGTGACAGGATGCAGTTTTCCCTTTGCGACCCGAGGCTTTAATAACATCCAAAATAATGGACAACTCTCAAGCAATATCCACATGACACGAGAAAGCTCTATAGTCAAGAACGTTGTGATTGTGACATTACAGCAATGCTTTGCTTAATCAGCGGAGTACCCTTCTGACCAAATGTTTAAGCTGGATCAGCTTCTGAAATCTATTCCTTTTATTTGCCGTCTGTTTGTACAGACTGCTTCAGTTTATATTAATGTCCTTATTCTGCTTCAAGAATGGCACGCCGTCCCCAGCAGATTCACATCGCCCTGTGAGCAGAGGCAGGGGTGATTAAAGCGCTCCATCTGCTGGAAAAATTGGGGATGACGCTTAGCCAGGCTCAAAAAGACTGAGTACTTTCAGCAGGTATATTTGTGTACATATGCAAAATATTAATGTCAACAACGGTTTCGTTTTGACTTTTGTGCACCAATCAGGATTCAAGATCTGCTGAAAGTGACAGTGACGGGGTCCGTGTGTGGAGAACTGCTCAAAGACAACAGAGAGGAGCGAACACTGAGGACAACGCAAACAGTCGATTTTAGGATCATCTGTATTGATTTTATAATGAAACAAACCATCACCGTGATTTCAGGATCAACACAACAATGTGTCTTTGAAACAAGATGCGAAAAGTAAACCAAACGGTTGTAGAAGTGTTATATAAATTACAATCCCGTCACATTACAATCCTGGAAAGCAGCGATAACCGTCTATGATGACTCGGTACGTTCAACGGTACAAATAAATAAGAGAACATCTGTCAGATTGAGGTTTGAAAAATAACCCTGCCTGGACGCAGATATGCCACCTCCTGCTGCTGTAACAGCAGGGGCGTTCACTGAGAGAGATTGTGTATGTGTGTGTGTTTCGTATGCATATTTGTTGTTAACAGCACTTTGCAGATTCAGGTTTACCAGGGTTTTAGTGCCAGAGGTTCAACCTCACAGTGTCCTCAATGAAAACGTCACGACTCCGCACACACACACACACACACACACGCAGGCACGCGCGCGCGCACACACACACACACACAGAATAAGCCACTGTCATCAAAACTGTACATTCAATAAATTAACAATGCATTGTCTTTGTTAAGCAACCAGTGAAATGACTCTAAATTACATAATTACATTAAATTACAGGCAGAATGAACCATTCACGAGACAAAAATCCTGGGGGGGGGGGGGGGAGCTTGTTGTAGGGGAAGGGTCCACATGGCTGAGGAGAGGAAAGCGTTCCTGGGGTGATAATGTGCAACACGAGGTTGGTAGGCGCAATAGTGATGACATCATCTACCCTTTGGCCTTGGATCACCCCACGAGGGGCCTCGAGTCCCATTAGAGTTTTAAGCTTTCTACACAAGGACAGACAGAAGTCCCTCCGTCAGTTTTCTTTCTCTTCTTCATGTTTTCTCATCTTGGCTCATCTCTAAAACCCCTTGTGACCCATAAGACCCACCCCACCTCTTCTCGCCATGGGCGGTGGTCGCGCGCTGGGGCCGTCTCTGATCTGAATGAGACTGGGCTGGTCCAGTTGAGCTCTGCTTTCCTGGAGACTTCAAGGCTTGTGTTTGAAATGGGCCTCCACTGCAGGGACACACACATAAAACGACGTACAGCAACATAAAATGAACTTTTCTTCTTGTTTCGGCTATAGTCGACAGATTATGGTAAGATTTTCATGTTTTACACATACCCCCCCCAAAAAAATGCCCAGGGTGTGCTTCACTATTTTAATGCATTTTATTGGCTCAAATATTCTAAATACTGACCCGCATACTCCTGTGGCCTCATTGGTCGATTGATGACTCTCTGGAAAGCGGCTATCCAATCCTGTTGCTCGGCCTCAGTCTCACAGGCAAAGAGGAACTTCCTCTCTGGCGTGACGATGGTGATGCCGTGGTTCCAATGGTAGCCCTGTGTGGATGGGGGCAAGCCGGCCAGGACGGTGTAGCTGTTCTCCTTGCTGCCGATGAACACCTCCCCACGGGCATAGGCGTCCTGGGGGACAGAAAGACTAAGTGACCGACAAATCAAGTGAATCAAAAGGTCAGGACGATGCAGGACTCTTCTTACCAAAGGGTCTTTGAAATACATGAGCCGCCTGTCATCCATAGTGAACCACCTCTTCTTGAAGCCCTCTGTGTGCTAATGCAGAGTAAGAGGACATTTGTCAAGAGATGGAACAACAAAGGCAGGCAGACAAATGCACATTTATTCATTTATCAAAACAGAAGAAGTATAACTTTTAATAATGCAACAGTCATTCCCCCCTAAACTCTTCCAAAAATGACTTAATAAGGGACGTCTTTAATTTGTTGTCTATGTTGCAACCGGAGGAGTCGCCCCAGGAGTCGCCCCCTGCTGGCCCTTAAAGAAGCTTTAAGTCACTTTAATTTTCAGACTCAGCAAAATATACCCATCTTTTATCTATAATCTATGGAAGCTGCATTTGTTCTATCACTTTCACTCTTTCAGTTTAAAGCTCACATGTATTCTTAAATCATTCATTACAAATTAGCACACAGCCAACCTTGGCTTTAGGCATTGCTCAGACCTAATTAGGTCAATGTGGCTCTCGGCTGTAAGAGTTCACAGAATGGGAAAGAAGAACAGTTGTAATCGCTAATCTTTATGTTTTTATTGCAGAGTTCTGAACAGAGTTTGACCCTCTATAACCTGAAAAATATCTCTAGTGGAACTCCTTACAATGTTGCAATGTAGGCAAAGTGCTGTTAGAAGATAACGCATCATTTTAAGGGAACCTAAACACAGTTTGGTTACATTTAGGTCAATTTAACACCAAAACTGTGGTGTAATTGATACTATCAATCCTTATTTCACTTTAGAGGGGCGAGAACAGCACAAACCTTTGGACCTGTTTTCTCCATGAAGCCTTCTTTCATAAAGTTTCGGGTCAGTTTTGGCACCAGCTGGAGCAGCAAAAAAGACAAAAGAGAACCATGTAAAAAAAAAAAAAAAGCATGCATGAAATATAAGAAAATGCACTGAGAACGCTGCTTTTTTTTAAAAAAAAAAAAAAACATGTTTAAATCACACCATCCTCACCTCTTCATCACTTGCTCCAGGGAAGGCAACCTGCAGATAGTGGAACCTGGCCGCTCTGATAGCATTGAACCAGTCAACCATCTCCTGTAAAGGACAAAAACACTCAGTTTTAACATGCCCTGCTGGACTTCATATCTTATTTATTATAATCTGTCATTTTTTTCTGAGTATATAAAGAGAGTTTGGATTCCAGTAAAAGCACCTCTTTTACACACGGTAGAATGCAGTCGAAACCATGTGTGCTGCCTGGATGCTGCAGCGCTGTCAATAAATCCCCCACAAAAAGAGAGTGGCAGCGATGCTGAATGAACCCAATGAACCCTTCCTGTCAGGAACACTAATCCACCAGCAGAGGGGGCAGTGCTCCCTCCTGCACTCACTCTTATTCATTCCACTAAATGGCTATTAAAATCTCTCTTCTTCTCTTTAATCTGTTCAGTTTTAATTAAGTCTCTCTCTACTTCTATTTTGCCCCAAATCCCAGTAATGTAGCAGCATTGTGAGGCTCAGCACTATAAAAACCTCAGCAACACACGCTGTAAATTTAGATGTTATACTCATTTCACACAACACCCAGGGAAATTACACAGAAACAGTAAAATGATGTGCTTCCAGGCTGGTCGTGGTGGTGTGATGGCACATTTTGGGTCCCTTGGTACCAACTAAGCATCGTTTAAGCGTCACAATCCACCTGAGCGTTTTTGCTAACCATCTCCATCCCTTTATGACCACAGTGAACCCATCTTCTGATTGCTGCTTCCAGCAGGATAACGCACCACATGACAAAGATCAGATCGTCTCAAACTGGTTTCCTGAATGTGCCAATGAGTTCACTGCACTCAAATGGCCTCCACAGTCATCAGATCTCAATCCGGTCGAGCACTTTTGGGATGTGGTGGAACGGGAGAGCCGCATCCTGAACGTGCAGCAACTGCGTGATGCTATGATGTCATTATGAAACAAAATCTCTGAGGAATTTTTTCAGCACCTTGATGAATCTGTGGCATGGAGACTTAAGGCAGCTCTGAATGCAAAAGGGGAACCAAGTACTAGGGAACTGTACCTAATAAAATGACTAGTAATGCATATGATAGAAAATAAGGTAAACCTTAAAGATCTGCTGCTGGCCCTACAAACAAAAAAATCTAAGAGACTTTAAACCCCTGCATAAGTGTAGATAGAGGAATAAAGCTAAGAGTTAAAGAATGATGTGCTATGTGCCCATTGAGCTGGTTTAGTACTGCAGCACAAGGACTGTTGTCTGTTGTCATGCTGTCATCCAGCCAGCTTCTCATTGGCTGTTACAATCCCTGATTTTACTTTCACAAGATGAAAAAAAGCCTCATCAGTAGCTTTCTTGCACTGGTCCCATCACCTTTGGCAGCAGGAGGGCCGGACTACCTGTGAACGCATCCTGCATTTTCATAACAATGAATTTTCCTAACCTAATAGAGCCCGCTAACATTATTCAATGCATGTCCTTAATAATAATCAGAATCAGCTCCAAACTTAAAGACACGTAATCTGCTTGGCTTGCAGTGGCTTCATACTTCAGCACGGCAATGATCCCAAACACACTGCCAATGAGGCAAAAGAAAGGATCGGCCTCCCCAGAGCCTGGACCTCGGCACTGCTGAAGCAGTGTGGGATCATCCTGACAGAGAACAGAACAAAAGGCAGAAACATCCAAAGAAGAGCTTTGAATGTCCTTCAAGAAGCTTCGAGACTGAGTCCTGCAGACTGCTTAAAGAATTTACAAGAAAGCACGTAAGAAGGTTCAGGCTGTGTTGCAGAATGAAGGTGATCATAACAAATACTGACTTTCAAGCTCATTAGAATTGTACTGTACTTTCCATGTGTGTTTGCACATGTTCCAATAATTCAGTGCACCTATTTCCCAGTTTCCTAGCAAAATATAAAGAAATGGGGAGTGGCTCAAGACTTTTGCACAGTATTGCACTATTTTTCAGAATCTAAGCCATGATGTCATCAAATTAAAGTCAGCACTTTGCCCTCACAGTCATACTTTCAGGGCCAGAACTCCTCTGTACCATTTTTAAAGCGTAGCATATGAGAAGCAGAAACCTATCACTGCAGTGTGGATAATAATTTGGAGTTACTTGTATAGAAATAGGCACAACACATGCGCGCGCGTACCTTGGCATCAGTGTGGTAAACAAAGATGTTCCTTGTGCTGTTGTCTTTCAGGTAGGTGATCTGCAGTCCGCAGGCGTTGCCAATCTTGGCCGGCTGGAAGGTGGCGTTGAGGGTTTCTATTTTCATTACCGCCTTGGGATCTCTGGCCTTGGCAGGAGCAGGCAGAAACAATAAATTGTAAAAGTGTCAAATTCCTTAGCGCTGCTGGTTTGTACCAAAGAGAAATTCTGCTATCGACTGCGTCGCCCTTCTTACATCCTGTTTGTTGAAGTATTTCAGCGCTCCCTCCCTCTCTGATAGGACGAACTTTCTGCTGAGGAACTGACCGTTGTCTCTTCCTCGTTTCCATAGAAACCCCTCTCGGTACCCTGGGTAGAAAGAAAAAAAATAATAAGTGTGTGCGCGCGCGTGTGTGTGTGTGTGGTAGGGGAGCCGGTACCACAAAGCCTTTAGAGGAGACAGGAGATCAAACAGAGGAGATGTTTACAGCGGTGATGGCGAGATGTTGTAACTGCTTGTGTCAGACGATGCTTAAGCTAAGCTGAGATCAAAGATCGCTTGGAATCTCGTTTAAACGAGGAGAGAGAAAAGAGAGATGACGTGTGAGAGCGAGAAAACACGGCAGAGCGGGAAGAAACAGACAAATCCAGCATGAGTCAGCGCAGACATTTTTATTGTTTCTGTACATAGGACATCCTTTCCCATGTTAACAATACGCTGCTCTATTTATAGCCCGTTATGTCTTCTTCTTCTCCGTTAGTCTATTTCGGTAGAGCGCTCTACCCACACTACCTCTTTTTTGGCCTTTATCTTCCATTTCTGTCTAATCTGGATCTATTTTTGTGACTTAAATTATAAGAAGCATAATCAGGTAGTTCTCCAAAAAAGTAGCCAATCTACATTCAAGATGCTGAGTGTTCTCTGACGACTGATGTCAGACAAACTGATATTCCTACACTGGAAATGACAAATAAGGAGAATAAATGGGATTAATGTGTCATGGGTGATGACACAGGGAAGATCAGAAAAAGATTTTTCTCACAAATCTGGGGAGTCAAAGAATCCGCGAGTTTTATTTGTTAAGCTACGAAGATGTCAGTGAAAACATGACATTGTGTCAAAAATATCTCCAGAAACAGCATCACGGTTTCCGCGGGTAACTCGAGCGCCTCGATATCAACTGCGTGCGCTCCAGTAATAATAAAAAGATGGCTGCTGCTGGTAAATGAAATTTAAAAGGACTCATTGGGGTGAACTAAGGCGATATACCAAATACTACTGCTATACTATAAAAATATTAACCGCAGTCATTTTCATATTCACTCAGATTTCTTTACTCTCCCGCTCTCTTTTCATTCTCTTTATTTACAGCCATGGATTACCTCTCTTCTATCCTTTCATCTTCTGAACTCATTCTGCTCCATTTATGTGTGTGTGTGTGTGTGTGTGTGTGTGTGTGTGTGTGTGTGTGTGTGTGTGTGTGTGTGTGTGTGTGTG
>JAVDPK010001822.1:472876-502313 GCA_034780415.1 Cichlasoma orientale | reverse complement strand
ATCCTTTCATCTTCTGAACTCATTCTGCTCCATTTATGTGTGTGTGTGTGTGTGTGTGTGTGTGTGTGTGTCCGTCCGTCTTTGTGTCTGTGACTTTCCGACATGAAGCATTCACCTACACCGGCATTACCTCATCAATCAATAGCCCTCCTTGTCCCCACCCTCGCCTCCTTCTCTGACCCTCTTTTTCCTCCTTCTGTTCTCTCATATCAGATCAATGTTGGCTGCTGTGCAGCCCAGGTTACTGCATATAGTCAATCTCAGCCCCCCCCCCCCCCACACACACACACACACACACGCACACACACACCAGATAAATGTATATGTACATGTACCTCACAAAGGCACAAATAGAGATGACAGGGGTGCGTGGTGGTGGTGGTGGTGGGGGGCATGGTTCCTCAGCGTAACAATAAACGAGTGAGGTCACTGCAAGCCAATCAGAAAGCACCCTCTTAATCAAGATGTGAAATGTATACCAGTAAGCATACAAGTACTGCACCCTCAGCCTCCACACACACACGCGCACACACACACACACACACACACAACCAAGCACACTCACTTCAATGGCAGTTCCATTCACCAGCAGTGACAATTACAATGTCATTGCCTGAATATGCTTTTAACTGCAAACATATACCACAACCACTTAGGAGGAGAAGAATGAAAATGAACGCCTGAGAGTCGTCAATGGATGTTTGAGGGTAATTGAATTTGTGCTGCTGGCATCCGCGGGGAAATGTTTACCCAAGGAGTTTTCAAGGTTTTGCTTATCGAAGGGTAAACAATGCAAGCCTGGCACCACAGCAGAACGGCCACTTCGCTGCTCCTCTTTAAAGGTGGGGAAAATAAGTATGAGTCTGCTTGCCGGAGCATAGATGTGCTCATCTTCTACACTTCTAGCTCGTGCAGCACATTTACTGCTACGAAAGCCTAAAAGCGGCCATATAAAATGTGAATTTGAAGACATTAGAAGTAACTGATTCTGGGCACACAAAGTGCTGTAACCCCCAACCCAAGAACATCTCCTAGCCAGAGTGCACAAGAGCCCACACCCATTTCATCAGATGTGTTAAAGGAATATTTTGATTTTGGAAATTGGCTTTTTCATCTTTCATCTCCGTGAGGTTTCCAGGCAACCAATGATGTGCAGATTAAGCAAACAGGATATCTTGATTGATGTTGATTAATGATTAATGTTGATGCCTATCAACAGCTATTCCTTTAACACTGTTTCTTACATTGCTGAGACAAAACCACTGCAGTGCCCGGGCGATCTTCTTTTGCTCTGGTTTTCAAGCATTACCAGGTCAAAAGATTTGAACTGAGGTCAATTATTAAGTTTCTGTTTCTATGGAATATTGGAAGTGTCTGCAGTTTTCACAGGGGGGGAAAAAAAACAGCAGTTAGAGTGATGTGTAGGAACATTTGGACTGATGAGGACTTTTACAGAAAGCCTTCCTTATCAGTATGCACGTACCTGCGGAGTATGGCTCCTGCTTCTCGATAAACTCAAACTCGTTCCTTTCGTACTTGGCTCTGATCCACTGCTCTCTCAGCATCCTGGAGAAATGATGAAAACACACAGTTAGCTTTTATGTGAATTGCACACTCATCATCAATTGCCCTTATCTGCACATACTTCAAATGATTTTTTTTTCTTTGTCATACACTCACTGTTACTCTTTACTGCTCAGAAATAATGGACCAGTCTCACTTTGTGTGCTTTCAGCGTGTGCCTGTACAGTATGACCTCATAGAAATGAAGCGAGACCTTTGACCACCAAAATCGAATTATTTCCTGACTCCAAATGGACGTTTCTGCCAAACTTGAAGAAACAAGGAACAAGCTGGGATATTATCAGGGGCTTGTTCCATACTAATATAGGTATAAACAAAATATATTTGAGCTTTTAAAGAATATTTTAAACCCAATTTCAAATAAACTTCAGATCAAACTTAAGTTGGAAATACACATCCATCTATCCATTTTTTTTATTAGAGCTCGACCGATTTGGGCCGATATTATTGGCCAGTAATAACCATCTGCCTATCTATCTGCAGCGGCATTTAAAAAGTAAAGAAGTGATGGGAGAAACACCCTTCAACCATGTTTTGAGTGTTGTCATTGCATACTTTGTCCACCAGAGGGCACACTGCAAATTCCCTGATAGCAACACATATTTAGAACTCTACAAACACAACAGCCAGCTGATCTGAGCAGACATGGGGAGAGCGTAAATGAGTAAATAAATAAATAATTACATATAACAAATGTTACAGAAACATATTTATATTTCGTGTGTCTGAAAGAAGACAAAATATTGGCCTACATTTTGCAATATCACCAATATCAGTATTGGTTCTAAAAATCATATACTGCTTATCCAATTCAAGGCTGCAGAGAGCTGGAGCCGAGTTGTTATTGGATAAGAGGTGGGGTACATGGCAGAACCATCACCTGTCCATCATAGGGCTAAAGCTGCATCCTCACTTTGAAGCATACGGCTGGTCGCTTGCGGACATTCCAAGCTCCGGTTGTCTGGGCAACCCTCTATTGTATTTACTGCCAGGTCATATGTCAATCAACGGTATCCTGCAGTCTCATTGGTATTTGCTTCAATTGCTTGCCTGGAAGCAGAGAAACCTTTCACCTCCGAGATAAACTGCTACTCTGAAGCCACTTGGGTCACTCCACACTAAACTTATACAGTTGGAGCCTGTGTGAAATATAATATTTACTTAATCAAAAGCAGCACTTAATTTTAAATCCATACTAGTCAAAGCTATGCAAAAGCGTCCGTTCAGATTTGCTATCCCTGGTGAAAAAGGGAAGAAATGAACACTGGAAGTTTATTAGGAAAGGCATAAAGAAAGATGATCAGTGATGAAAATAATAATGAAAAACTGAAAAAAAATTAGCTGGCAGCTTCCTACAACCACTCACCAATCCAGCTGGGGAATCCTTAGTTTTACAATGGCCATGGCAGCACTTTTTAAACTTCTCAATTCATCCCTGCTGCATCGTTACATTTGTTACTTAATCCTCGATATTCAGAATAATGGAATATCCCTTGAGCTTATGCTCTCATAACACTCATATACATGTATTGCAATACAACACAGCAACAGCCTTCTACCAAAGCACCATGTAAAGGTAGCATTCTCAGTTTTAACCCTTCATCCTCTTAACTGATCAAAAACAGTCAGCTCATCAATATGCCAACAATTTTCTGTCAATCTCTTGGTTCTGGTTGTCTATTTTCATTCAATTTATTGGGAGGCAGAGACAAATGGAACAACAGTCCTAAAATGCCGTTTTGAGGCTTGATGTCTCAAAACGCAAGTATTCTATGAGGCTGATTCAAAAGTACACGTTAGTGTAGTGTGTACTAGACAACAGCCTCATCATGCTTTTCATGGGCCTTTTATACACACAAAAAAAAAGAGGAGAAAGTGAGGTTTCCTATTATACACAATCACAGATGTTAATCACAATATAACACCTCAATTTCCTCTTGCACAGTGCGCGATCAACACTGATCACAGTAAGCTAATAGATCCAAGCATAAGGAGCACTAATGCATGACATGCAATATACATCTGTTTCCTGAACAAGAACGCAGCTGTTTTTAGCTCGGAGCTGTAAAAGCTCGCTGTAGATAGCTGTTCAGGGGACGAGGGAAACAAAATGGGGTTGGTTCCCTCCTCTTGCCATGTGGGCTAACTAAATGGTAATAAATTGTTGATAGAAATATTAGAGATAATACTGGTGGCCATAGAGGACATCAAGAGGACAGAAATCACAGTTGTTGCTTCTGCCGTTTTCCCTGGAAGAGCTCCTAAACAGTGGTTCCTGCAGGCCCATAAAAGGCCCTCACATCCAGCATTTGTGTTTTGAAAGCCAATTAAATGAAGAACTTACTTGCAGTCAGTGTGTGTTGGTCTGTAGTAGAAAGCAGGAACCTTCTGCTCATATTTGGCCTTTGCGGCACCGTTTCCCATTGCAGCCATTAACTGAAAGGCAAACAACAAACAGAACGTGGTCATCAAAATACTGTCCACAGCTGAATATTCAATACAGAGTAATTTGTACAGTGGTGCACTTCAAGAATGGGAAGCCAGACAAATTTAATCAAACAGCATATTAAACCAATTGTTAGTGAGCCATATTTTGACTATACTTTATTTGGAAAACCCATTTATCGTAGTTTACATGAATTTGGGGACCTGCATTGTACACTGTAAAGATTATTATAATAATATTATAATTAGTAGTAGTAATAGTGGCTTTAATATTATTACTATCATTAACAACAATAATAGGACGAAAAATGACACATTAAATGAGATTAAACAGAATGGGCTGTAGCACAGAAAACCTTAAGTATGTCAGAATTTGTTCACTTTACAATAAGGCCGTGGCTTTCTTATGGGATTAAGGGTGAAGACGCCAACACCGCACTGGGACACATCTTCCTCCTGCCCTTGTTCCCACCATCGCACATTTCTTCCAGGGATAATCCCTTAGCTCAATCCAGCTGGCAGAATCCCTCAGTACGCGTCTTCTTATCCTTTAGGGGATTCTGGGGAGTGCTGCAGCGCTGTGGCATTTTATTGTGAAGGTCATAGAGCAGCAGAAAGCGTACAGTTTCAAAGAAAGACGCTGAAATTTATATGTGACAAGACGTGATGAATTTGACACCTGGAACGAAAGTGAAATCAATCAACATCAAACCGTTTCTGTCATTTAGTGCAACCAGCTCTGCACCGCAGCCACTTCACTGTGCACCTCGCTTTCATGTGAACTGCTAGCTCAGGTCTCAAGCTTCTACAGGGCACGACATTCAGTTACTGCTGAACCTCATCTTCATCACAACATGATTTACATGGCAATAACATACGTGGCTGTGTGACTTTTCCTCATCTATAATCTAATTTATTGTACATCCATCTGCTTAAGCACGTACGCATCCGTCTAAATAGCAAAACTGATTCAATTTATTAACTGATAAATAAGCAGCAGTGTATCATGTGGTCTGGGTAAGGATATAAATTTTTGGTTGATATTCTGTAGCTCTCCATTAAAGTGAAACTACCATAAAATTGGAGACAGTCCATTTCTTTGTAAGTGAGCAAACTTACAGATTCATCAGGGGATCAATTATTTCCCCCACTATATATTCCAGTGTCTCTCTGTCACATGCCAGATAGTTTCCTAACTATATTCCTCACATTTTCTTCCTAGAGAGGTATTCCCCATGCTTCTTGTTAATATCCTCATCATTATCCTTTGGGATTCTTTTCTGCACTTTATCTTTTGCCTGGTCTTCTCCTGGTTTGTTTGCCCTGCCCTTGTGTGAGCAGCCTTTGATTTTAAATGGGATTTCTGGGGTATCACGTGGTCTCATGTGTCATGTTTTTGAGTCTACTCCTTCGCACCATTGTAACCAAGGTTAAGATAATGTGTCCAGATACAGATTACATATTAGCACACGGTCTAAGTGAGGTCTAAATGGTATTACGATTTTAAAGCAGCATGAAGCAATATCCTTGCAGGATGTTTGCGGCGCCTAGCTGAACACAACCACTGACGCGTTTGTACTGATCCTTCTGTTAGCCGTGTTCAGCTAATAAAGCGAGTACTGCTGTGGCTCCTCCGATCGCTGATGTTTTATTGGAATGGGACTAAAAATGCTCCACAGGTCTCAACAGTAATCTCAAAGTCATCCTTAAACACTCCCAATTACACTGACGCAAATGCACGCCACAAAGCCCTGACGTATTCCTCCATCAAATGCTTCCCCGTCCTCCAATAAATGTGCTTCGGCTCAGGTTTTATCTCCCAATACTCAGTCCTCCTCCTCCTCTGTATTGTTCTTCCATTTTCCTTGCTAACACCCCCACTGCTCACCCCTTAAGTCAAATCCCCTTAACATCCCAATTACTGTCCTCCCACATCTTCAACCTTCCCTGTGACTCACATCACCTCCCCCTAAGTCCCTTTTTGCCACAGACTGACAGTCTTTCAGCTGCAACACTCTTTCATTAAGGGACAACTTTATTTATTCTCAGCAGAGTCTCAGAAAAGTCCAAACATGCATTTTTGTGTTTACACATTTACACAGGCGGTATTCGTATTTCTTGCTGATTCCGATCAGGACGCAATCTCAAGGCACACAAGGGAAACGTGTAAACTATTATTACTAATAACCCTTATTGATCCTCGTGAAATATTCGCCTTCCAATGGGAAGTCGGAGTGAGCCTGAAGGTCAGAGTTGTGGAGTTGGTTAGAATTCAGATATCCAGGCACAGGCATCACCGCAAATCTAAGTATTACTGGAAAATCAATACTGGCTGTATCAAGCCACACGAGACTCTGATCCTGATCATGCAGCCTTTTGTTTGATTCTCTCTCTCTCTCTCTATATATATATCTATATCTCTATCTATATATCTCTCTCTATATATATATAGCTTCTTTGGGTTTCCAAAACCCACCACTTTTCTCGCAGTGACATCTTTCCTCTTCATTTTTTATATTCTGTCATATTATTAAGCAAATGTCCATTGACTGGGTTGTTTCCATAGAAACAATGGTGATGCTGCAGCTTCAGTTACCATGGTCTTTTTGCCTGAACGCGTACAGCACAGTCACATATGAAATACGCACACTTATATGGCACATACGGGGCTTCGCAAACATTTTGGAAGAACTAAGAATTCAAACAGATTCAGAATATTAGCATTTAAATTAATTCACTTCTGCTGAAATTTAAAAGATTCATATTTCATTAACTTCTCTGAGCCGCTGCTGTTTGGCTGCATAAAAAGTGATCATAGCTGCTGCGACATCGTCCATTGAATTATGAAGTCTCATTTTGAAGCCTCGAGATGAACGTTTTCACTGCATCATCTTGGTTTAAACAAACTGGATGTGACGAAGAGGCACAGGTCCACTACCCAAAATGAGTGACTGAGCCCATAAATTCCTAAGGAAGGTGTTTCCAGAGGTCAAGACAGAAAGACTTCTACTGAGGTTCCTCGTGTGATGTCACACGCCCTTTGCTTGAGAGTTGTCCGCCATGCTGGAGGTGATACAGCCACTGGCTGCTGGGGAAACATATTCCCAGACTGGTTGGCAGCGGATCCACGAGGTTGCTGGCTCTCGCTAGGTGAAATCGATTGCAAAGAAGATGCTAAAAAGCACCTGGGGAGGTAACGGTGGGTTGCTAGCAGATTCCCACCGTTACCTGTAGCTTTTTTATGTTTGTCTGCAAATACCCGCTGCTAGCTGAGCAACAGCACAACATGAAAAAGTGTGACACAAACCAGAAATGAAGTCGTGCCAACACGTTTCAAAAGGCACAATTTTTTACTTTGAAGCAAAAACAGCCTCAATTTTCAGTTTGTATCATTTTCCCGTTTCGCTACAGCTCTGGACATTGTTTGCAGAAAAGTCCATCACTACCCTTCACATTATGGCCAGTCCACACATATAAAATGTAAAACACTAGAAGTCATTTTACTAGAACGACTGCAAGAGCGATTCAAAGTTGCCTCAATGTTACAACTAGCTAACGACAACAAGCAGCAGCCTGTGGTGCTGAAACATGAAGCCACGAGTACAAAAAAACTGAAGTTCCCCAAAGTGAGTCAGACTCACAGATATTAAAAGCACAGCTTGTTACATAAAAGGTTTTGGTCTCTATAGCTATGGTCCACTTGCTTTACAACAGAGATGATTAATAATAAAAGTCACCCATTTAGATTGTATTAATGCTTATTTATGCAGTATTGCAGCCAGCTGTTAGCTAGTCTGGAGCCGATTGTATAACATTTGCAATCACTATTTTATTGACATTTTATAGTTTTTCCCAACACGACTGTAGAATGAATGGAAATGTTTTGCCGTATTGTAATTTTAAGACAATTAAGGCTTAAATTTTACACGAACTGATTAAAGAGTTTTTAAGAAGCAGCAGATATGCTGGTTCCAAAGATGCTGGCCGTTAGATTTCACACCGTGACGGCTCAGCTGATACCCTTCTCCCCATCCACCTGACAAATCACATATACTGTACAGCGCTTTAGCAAGCCTACAGTTTCTGCACCTTCGCGAGACGCTCTGAAGGCCTCTTCCAGCACAGAGGAGGTGGAAGTGGGTTGAATCTGATGTTAAAATTAAAAGCTATGTTCACCACATTATCATCATTGTAATTACGTATAAAGTTGGCTTTATTTTCATGTTTGATGCTGTCCTGATCATGTTACATCTCCTCCTGCATTCTCTTGAGAATATCCATGGCTGTCGCTTCCCCGTGACCCCAGCCCATCTAACGCTGTGGAGGCGTAGTGCGAGCAGCATGTTAGCAGAACAGCAGCTTCAGTCCTCTATCGCTCTCGCTACACAAAATGTAGGAGTGTAGGAATTCAATACTGTGGAACACTTGTCACACATTGATTTTATTGTTCAAATTAGGTGGGCAAAACGATACGAGTCAAATGTCAGCAGCCGTCTGAGGTTAAAGGGATGTGGAGACTTTTGACATTCCCACTCTACCTCCACCTCGGTGGCATCCCACGTATCCTGGACAGACTTGACCCGGCTGATGTGCGGGATGCTCCGGTGAAGGAGCGAGCAGGCCTGGCAAACAAACACACCCAAAGTCAGCGACGCCCAGTCTGGTTCTGCAGGAGATATAGAGGAAGGGAAGAGGGGGAGAACCGGGGGGGGAGGGAGAATTAGAGAAATGACAAAGGTAAAAGGGAGACAGAGGATAAGGAGGAAATGAAATTGGCGAAGGCAGTACAGGAGCGTGATAGAGAGAGAGATACAGGACAAAGACCGAGGGGGGGGTGAGAAAGTGTTGTTATGAAGATGCTTTAACAAAGAGAACAGCAGCTCAAGGTTCAGACTATAAATACTGAAGGTGCTGATGCCAGCGCTGTTAAGGGGTTACAGAGGCAGAGTAAATGAAGCGAATATTACATCAAACTGTGGCTGAGTGTGCGCCTGCTCATAAAGGAGAGCAGGGCAGCAAAATATGATTTTGGGGAAATCCTATTTAGCCTGCTGACAGGAAGCAGACCACCGGAGACCTGATCAGAACTCAGCCGAGGTAGTTATCAGGTTAGCTGCATCAGACTCACAAATACACACACACACACGCACACACACACACACACACACATAACGTCTCATCGAAGACTTTCCCTTCTGCAACGCCGCACAGGAGCAGCATCTGTGGGTGATCAGCAAGGGTACATCTGAGTCACTGTATCACACACAGGCTGATTCCGCCCGTGCTGATCAAGTGTTTAAAGTAAAGAGGCGTGATGTGTGACAGAAACAGGAAGACAGAGTGAAGTGAGAAGCTGAGTGTTAGATATGAGAGAGGGCCTCACATACGAATGCCATAGATGGGCTGATTGGTGGATATCGAAAGCAAACAAGCACAATGCGAGTCAGTGAACTGGTAAGACTAAATGACAAGAAAACCTGGCAACCACGGTTAGTCACTGTGAAGTGACCATCCTTCTTGTTCCAGCTTCTCGGCTGAAAGTTTGGTATTTTTAGCTGTAGATATGACAGCGTACACTGGTGCACTGCAGTGTTTTTACTCAACAGTGAAATATCCCAACTTTTGGGTTGATTGCCGGATTTGACGATAACGTGCCTTTTACTCACCAGCCGTGCCGTGGCTGGAGAGTAAAAGCGGCTAAAGGATACTTACAAAAAGCATAACGTGTTTGATTTAAAAGGGCCTGAACCTTGTGACAAAGACCATACGCTCCTTAAACAAAGTAGGGTCATTTTTTTCATAGACTTCTGTCTAATTACACTTTTTTGCATCCACTTAAGCTGCCCCTACAGGCCACTAGGAAGAATGCAGCTTTAATGCACCAATGGCTTCAGTTTTCAGAGCAGGTTGCTACATTCACCTAAACACAGCCTTACAAACATGACAGTGTCACTCCAGACCCTTAGCCTAATAACTGCGTCAAAGCTGTTGATAACTTCTGGTTCAGCTGACGTCAGTTCACTGAGTGTCTTCTGTTTCAGTTTATAATTATGTCCTTTAATAACAGCTAATTATAGGTCAGTGCTGTTACCAGTTCGTATTTTTTAAAACTCATTTCTCAGAAATACTTAAGAAGATGAGAATCTTTTTTTTATGGGGGTGTGACTCATTTACTGTGGGACCTTTTGCACTTGAGAACTGCACTCTAATCTACAGTATCGTATAGCTCAAATAGTTTTATCACATTACTACTAACCACAGACTGTATATAAAAGATGAACTTAGCTTTCAGCTCTGAAAAATGAGGCCAAGTCAAATTTTAAACCTTCTTTCTTTCTCATGGCCAGCAGGGGGCGAATTTTGCAAAAAATAGGTCCAGCTGTATTGAAGTCTATGGGGAAATTACCCTACTTCTGGCTTGATTTATGACCACATTAAAAAAAACGTAACCAGTAAAGCAGGGTGAGCTTTATGACACAAACAAAGCAGCGAGCCCACGAGCATTTTCTTAGTCAGATCCACCACAAACAGTGGGCGACATCGACATGGCTATTTCTATCTTTTATATACAGTGTATGCTATTAATAGATATATTTTACAAGCTCTAATAAGTTGTTAATAATAGCCAGTGGTAGCGTGCCAGTGCATCATTTAGGCTTTGCTGCTGATGCTGGATTCATACGTATGTGTGCGTATATATCTGTATGCTAACATACTGATGAGAACAGCTACAAGCGACTGAAAGTACTGAGTGTGCCCTTACTGTGAAAGTCTTTCTCTCTATATCTCACTCTCTGTGCAGCTGCCATTTCTTAAATAAAAGGCCCTCAGCGTGGCGCACCACAGCCAACACACACACACACACACACACACACACAGAGTGACAGCAGTGTGTAATACTCAAAGGAATCATGAGAGTCAAAGGAGAGAGAAAGGTTGAAGGAGGCAAAAAAAAACCACCCCAACACCATATTTCTGTCTTCTTGAAGCTGAGGAGGAAAGGCTCAGAGATCTGGAAATGATGGAGGCGGAAAGCAGAGACGGGGGAGAAGGAGGAGCGGAAGGAGCAGAGGGATGATGCGAGTTCCCCCGAGAGTGTTAGCTCGCATCCGCGATAATCTTCCTTCACTTCATCTCTTTTAACCCATGACAAGCAGGCGATGCTTTTATAAATGTCCACTCATCCTTTAATCATTGCGGATTGTGATGAAGCTTCAAGCAGCAGCACTTTGATGATAAGGAATCAAACCTTTTCCTTTTTAGGTCTTCTCACCAACAACGCACAGACGGACAGACACCCACACACACACAAAACCAACCCCGCTGACACAAAAACATACAACCAGCCATTCAGTGGTGAGGTCATCTCTGTCTGAGTCAGGCCTTATGGAGAAACAAGCAGCACTCAGGGAGATTACTGTGGACGCGTGACTGACTAACAACACGCAGGGCTTTCTCCTCCACATGTACATGGATGATGTTTCTCAACAGGATAGCTGTGAACAACAGATGCACAGTCGTAGTGAATTCCTGATGTAGTGTGACTTTTTTTTTCTCGCAGCAGTGCATATGCTGTTTGAGACATGTTTTTTTTTTAAATGCTGCTGCACTGTGCTGCATCTCTGAAGAAGTGCAGGAGAGCTTATTGGGGTTCCCTCAAAGAGAGACACCACAGATTTTGATTTGACCTGTGGTGTGACTGCAGGGCAGATGTAGGATGAATGAGTGGGGGGCATTTATATTCGTACAATTGCAGCCCCTGTGCCTGTGAGTGTCTGCAAGAACTTTTAATGCATGTGCAGCAGTTCATCTGTATGTCTGGACTCGTACGCATGCCTGTCAGTGGCTGCATGGTGGTGGAGGTTAATAGCTGGACAGTAGGGCCAGTTGAGGTTGCGACCCTTTCATGTTAGGGTGAAAACCCCCAGACGCTACCACAAGATTTAATTTCCACTTTTTTTATATATATATATATATGGTTTAAACATCTCCCCTTGAATCCACTGAATTTGATCTGTGCAAATCAGTGATTTGTGTTTATTACGTGCTACCATAGAGAGACAGTCCTCATAATTTTCTCTGATGAGTCCACTGTGGGCTAATGTGGTCTCTGTGTGAACCCTGGTTCTTTGAAATACATGCCTCTAGCTTTCAAGTCCAAAGCGCAGGTTCGCCTGATGTACTGTTTAAACGTATACGAGAAAGGCACCCATCTTTGTTTTTGATGGATTACTAGCTCATTAGTTTAGGCTGCTCTGGAGCTGCACTTGCTTTTGTTGACTATTTATGTGCCAAATGTATGAAAAAAGTAGTTTTACGTAAGAAATACAGCTCATCCAATGATCAAAGGCCTTCTAGAAGCAGGTATCTCGGCAGCGCCATTGAGCAGTTAATTGGACAAGTGGGAAAGAGCCATTTCATGGTCATTTGGACATAAAAACTGCATGCATAGAATAAAAAGTTACAGTCCTAGTATGCATGCACAAAGTTAAAAGTTAAAAATGTCTTTTCTATTCTTTAAAAAAACGGTCTGCAGTGAAGTAGACATGCACTGCTAATTGGTTTACAGTATACCAGAGCAGCTACTGACCTTTGCAGTAATGATTTATCCTCTGCTGGATAGCACATGATTTAGAACCAACTACAATAAAGAAGTGTTCTATCAAAAATGGGTTATAAAAGATGGACACTCTGATGTCAGTAATTAGTCAAATCTGGTTATATTTTTACTTCGCAAAAGGTATAAACAAAAAGGCACTACTGAGTCACATGGGCACTTTTTTTTTAACATTCAGCTGTAGATGTACATGAGAAATTGCTCAAAAATAAACTATTAGCATATTTAAATAATAATGCTTCTCAAATACAGCCAGTACTCTGTGCAAATAACAAAACATGTAATCAGACTGAATGAACAAAATTCCATCCTTCAGTCAGAAAGCTTCTCGCTAGCTCAGTAAATCCACAGACATATGCACTGACGTATCACAGCAACGGGCCCACCTGCTCAATGCGGCGTCTGCGTGTCCGCCGGCTGCATCACGAACGCATGAAATGAAGACTCACTTCAAATATTAAGGTCATGTGACTTACGGTACAACCCAACAGCCAGATACTCTTGGGGGCCCGGGCGACGCCAAAGAACGGACGCAGCACGAAGACACAAAACACGGCGACAGCGGAGGATTCCAGAACTCTCTGACTTCACTAGAAAAACTAGCTACATTTGTCGCTAGTCGCTTTTTGCAAAAAAAAAAAGTAGCAACAAAGTCACTAAATTGGAAAATAATCCGCTGCGTGGTGGAGTGACGTGTTTACGCCACGAAATTAGCATATCATATAATTTATTTTCCCGGGCAAGATTATTTTACCGGTATCATCGTGAATGATATGATATGGCCCAGCCCTACTTCTGGCTCCAATAGACCAACATGGTAACAACCAAAATGCTAACACTGATGCTTCAAAACCAATAGTGACGTCCCTGTATCCACCGCTATATTTTATATACAGTCAATGGGACAAAGTCAAGCTCAATATTTGTTGCAACACAATGTAAAATGCTTTAAGGCAAGGTGTTCTTTGTGTTTGACTGAATCCCTAAAGGCCAGTGTGCGGTTTTAATAAAGAGAAACTAACGCTCCCCAAAAAACTTTTTTGGCTGCCTGGATTCTCCCTAAAAAAGAGAACTGGTTAAACCCTTAACAATGACGGGTCTGAAAAGGTCAGTTATACAGTTGCGTGTCTTGCGTAGGCTTGTTGTTATGAGGTCACTTGCTAGAGTCTTGGAAAGTTAGAGTGTGGGTTAACCTCAGCTTCCTTGAATCAAATGCTCCGCTTGATTTCACACATGATCCACGGGTTGTGAAACTGTGTTATTCATATAGAGTTTTGTTTTTTTTATCTGCAGTATGCTCTCATTTAGTGACCTAATCAATAGCTTGAGCACCTTTGAAAAGCTGGATGAATTTCCATCTAAATGTTAAAACACCAGAAGCACCATTTTGACATTTATGTGAACTTTAAAAGGTTCTCCATGTTATGACCGTGGTGTAAATTTCAAAAACCTGATAATAAAACCACTACTTTTTTTTTTTTTTACCACTGTAGGAAGGAGCAGACTGTCCATGAACTTGGTGAATACTCAAGCAGCTTTCTGTAGCTTCTTCACCTGTCTATTATAAAAGCCTTTTCTTTCACTCTGCATTTAAACGCATTCAAAAGACAGCTGCTTGGATTCTCCAAGCATCCGTCTTCACAACCATTTTCAGACTGATTCTAAATTGCCCCTTATTATGCATCAAGGCCTTGCACTGTCATGTTTATTAGAATCCTGAATCACTCCAGCAGAGTTGCCAGCTGGATGACGGTAAAAAACTGTAATTTTACTGGTTATGAACACATCTGCAGAGGTATGAAGCAAGGCATCGCTGAAACAGACTATACTCTAACACGCAGGAAGCGTTCCTCACATCTAAAGACACTGACACATTTTATCATCAGAAGCACCTGATTCTGCCTGACAGATATTTTGTCTATAATTTAGCCATTTTTCATGTTGGTGAACTGGCAAATGCTTTACTTTGTAAGTTCAAGAAAACCTTGCAAATGTAAGCAAGAACGCAAATGTTGTTGGAGCGGACGCGTAACAGTCTTCAGCCTGCCAGCTCCTGTGGATTGAGCAGGTAACTGTTTGAGAATCACCTCGAAGAGAGTTCCCTTCATGCATCCGGCTTCCTGCACGCTCCAAACAAAATGACGATCCTTGCTTAAACCAAACTATTTCAAGTAGCGAGAGTGCATTAGATGTGGAGAACCTCCTGTTGTGGCAGGAACCTCCTGCTGCTTTTGAGAAAGGCAAGAGTGAGCGTATTCAGTTCGATGTACAAACATTTGTTTAGGATTTTGTCCAACAAAGAAATGCTCAAAACACCTTAAAATTAAAGCCAATGTGACCTTGAACTGCATGATTGTTCAGTCACACTAGAGTAACAACAGGATGGCGACTTCCTCGCGATTAGGAAAAATCGATGGCTGCCCAGTAATTTTTTCGCATTCAGCAACCAACTGATCACACAGAGGTTAAGTGCGCACAAGTGCAACTCATGTGTTTGCAATAGGGGACTCAGCTTAGCTGGTTGGCAGCTGGTTGTATTCTGATTACATTCTTATACAAAAGCTTGCCGAGCACCCAGGTCATTTTGGGGTTAAACTGCTGTCCAGCTGCAACTGTGTCACTATTTTGGGAGGAACTCCTGAAACTCTGCTTCATATCTATGAAGGTCTGGCTAGATTCTGAATATAAGTAGATAATGTGAATTTTGACTTAATGTGAATTTCTGTGGATATTTCTGCCAATTTGTCACAGTTGATTGCTATATTATCACAACAGATTGCATGTATCTGTCAACTTGACCCCATTCAATTACAAACTGATAGCAGACTGTTAGCAGACTGTTAGCAGACTGAGTCTGTCTTATCGCTGTTTTAATGCAGTCGCTTGGTCAGAGCAACTATTTCAGAGGTGATGAGATCGCAACTTCATTGCACATAGTCACAATATTTTTGGTTACGCTGTGGGCTCCAACCATTGTTTCCCTTAGTGTGACTGTAGCAGAAGTGGTTGAGACGGATAGATGGATGGTTGTCTGCTGTTATAGGTCATGAAAAAAGTTTTCTCCAACCTTTTATAGCAAACTTAAAAAAAAAAAAAAAGTAGAAAGTTATGAGCAGTGCTGCAAAAGGAACCTAAACCTCCTCATATCTCATCTAAGACATGCTGATTTGCGGTTCTACAAATGCCTTCTGCACACCTCACGGGAGTGCTGAGGCTTCTCTCTGGAGGGAAAAACTCGTTTGTGTGTCCTTAGCAGAGGGCAGAACCACAATGCTGCTGAGCTACAGAGAAACCCTGCAGTACAGGCGCCCGGCTCAGCTTCTCTGCGGTCTCATCAAAGCACACCAGCAGAGTGAAGATAGGGGAAGAAACGCAAAGGTAAGGAAGGGCAAAGTAAGAATGACTAAGCATAAGCGTGTGTTTTCAGACCAATTCCAGCAGGCTTTCTCCCTGCTTAATGGATGCTGTATCTGTGATGGGACGATAAGGCACAGGTGAGGAAGGACAGCCAGGTCACTGCTGATGATGTGACGTGATGTGTTTTACCTTGTGAGGCTGCAAATTCACGAACAATAGAAGGATTTAATGTGATGGAGCGCGGCAGACACAGTGAGGGCCTCATCTTTCATGCAAAGCTGGTTAATTTATGTACAGCTTTTGACATCGGGCTAAATCTGTGTCTGAATGCCGTCTTTATAGCGAAGTAAAGCTAAACCGTCTTTCTCCTGACATGTTTGTTTCTTCCCCTACAGCTGAAAGAGGATGTTGGTGAGGATCCTTCTGTTTGGATGGGTTTCCTCCCGCAGACCAAAGGTCTGCTTGTTAGGTTAACTGGTGTGGTAGTGGCGCAGTGGGTAGGTGCTCGCCTTGCAGCCGGAGGGCTGCTGGTTCGAGCCCCAGTCCCTGCGCTGCATTGTGTCCTTGGGCAAGACACTTAAACCATATTGCCTAACGGTAGCGCCGGTCTCTGGCTGCATGACCGCAGATGCTCGTCTCTGATGAGTGATCTGGAACGATCATTTCGTTGTGTGCCTTGTGTGCACAATGACAATGAGTTGAATCTAACATCTAAATTGGCTGTATGTGTGAACTCGAGAGAGGGCGAGAACCAGACAACCACACAATATCGTCTGGAATAGGCTCCAAAATTATTTTGTCTAGCACAATTTATGCTTTTCTTCTCTCCTAATCCCAGCTGAATTATCGTGTGACTCACTGCAGAGACCTATATATTTCTGGAGACCTTTTCAGAGTGTAAACGTTTACTTGTGAAACTGCTGAAATCCCGCACACCCACATAACAGTCGCTTCTCTCGGTCTGCGAGTCTTTTAAATTTAGCAACCCATTTGCATACAGATTCCTTAACAAATGCACCGCCATGATTAATGCAATCAGATTTTAACAAAGCTAAACGTCTGTACTCAACTTCAGGAAGAACTGCATGAACTGTAACATGTAACTGTAACATTTTTTCATATTTTTATGTTTTTATTCTTCTTTTCGCTCCAGAAATGGCAGCACAGTGGTGCGGTGGTTTGCACAGTTGCCTCATAGCAAGGAGGTCCTAGGTTCAAATCCAGCCTGGGGTCTTTCTGTGTGGCGTTTGCATGCTCTCCCCATAGTTGTGTGGGTTCTTTCCAAGTTCTGCAATGTGTGAGAGGGAACGGCTGCGTTAGTCCTGTGACAGACTGGAAACCAGTCCAGGGTGTACCCCCACCTCTCCCCCTGTGATGGCACTCTTTTAAAGATCACATTTTTGCTCCACTAAATATGTCAAAACAATTTCCAATTGTGTACCTCTTCATAGACTGTATATGTATCTGTTACATCACTACTCCTGCACAACCTATGTTTGCCTTTCTTTTCTGTATTGAGCTGATTTGTGTTGTTTTTCGCTGTACTGAAACTATATTTTTCTAAAAAAAAAAAAAAAAGGCCACTGAGATTTAATCCTGTACCCATCTTGGGACTGAGCCACTAAACCACCATAAAAAATTCATATCTTAGTGAGACATGAATTATAAGCCTGGGAATTCCTAGTTCCTGCTAACAGGGGAAGTGGTGCTGGTGTGGTTTTCATCTGTGCCACTTGGACTCTGGTGAAACTTCATGAAATAAACACGTGGATTAGGAAGAAAGAGCAATTATATTCAAGTCAGCTGGAGTTCCAGAGTGCAGGTTTTGTGTTTGTGCATTTGTTGACTGCCATGCTGAAGGAAATTTCATCACCTGTTGAGGAATAACAGCGTGCATGACTCGGACAGAATAGGACAGAACACCTGCACATCGGAGGCTAGAACCGATTGTGCGATCACTGCAAAGGTGAAGGTGGTGTACTTGCCAGGGAAAACTGCTTAACAGTTTCAGCTCAGGAGCATTCAGTGCCAGTGTTTCCGAGGCGTAGCGAAGTGCTGCAGAGCAGTGAACAGAAAACTCCATCCCAAGAGACAAATAATGCTTGATCAGTGTAAATCAGTGTGCCAGTTTTCCCCAAGCAGCCTGCAGTCATGCTAGCTGGCCTGTGAGTCTACTACAGCTTTGCAAATAAATGCTTATGCTAACACAGCCACGCGCTCACAGTAACAATGCTAATGCCAGCCTTCTATAACCCTGACCGTGTTCAGCATCTTAAAGAGGGTATACTTCACTACCTTTCCAACTTTCCAAAACAATCTGATTTTTACCACCACTTCACACCGTTTTTGTCTAGGTTCGTTAAACTGTTATGAACGTCTTACACAGGACACTATCCGTATATGCACATATATACGCATTTATTAAATCTCCCTCTTGTCTGTGTGGTAACAGGCAGTGTTTCAATTTCATTTCAGATTGGAAGAACTATGGACAGTTGCTTTCCAGCACATGCAAAGTATTTCTTTCCTCACGTGTGCTAACATTTGCTAATTAACTGTAAATGTAAGATACAGCTCTGGCTAATGTGATTGCCTATCAGTACTCAGCTCTCTATTACTTTCTCCTAATGCTGGAAGCCTTCTCCCTTTGCAGCCCTGTTGTTCTCTCTGTCACACAAAGAGCGATTCGTTTTATAGTAGATGGATTGTGCTACATGAAGCGCAACATTAATTTGAATAGGACTGGGTCTAACAACTGCACAGACCCTGCACAGATTCAGCCACAGATTTCAGTGTAAAAGCGCTGCGCCAGCCAAACAGCTGACCAAATATTAATTGCTTTTGCTAAAGCTAAAAATTAGCCAATATCACAAGGATTTAGTTCTCCCGTAAAGCCCTGATAGTGGACTGAAATGATGCATAATAGAATACTGGGACATTTAATTAATAAGTTATTAAATGTTAATGACAGTATCACACATTGCGTGAAACCAGTTCATTTTTCATATGCTGAAGCCTTGGTGTTCCTTTCAGCTTTCATCAACATACTCAATAAAGACAGGACGTTTAAGAAAAAACTCGTGGCAGCAGTTTTCACTGACTGTATGTCTTGCTAGCTACCATTAACATCAGTAAGCGTTCACGCCGCTCAATATAGATAACGATGGCAGAAAGAGAGGACATGCAGAGGAAGATGACTGATTATTTACAAAAGTAAGGCCTGTTCAGTAAATATGATAAAGTGGAAGAAATGTAAACTTTGCTTACATCACTCTGGCCTGGTGGAGGGCCGACTGTGGTGTCCATGCACCCTTTTGGATCATGTCCTGGCTTTGGACTCAAGCTGGGGATGCTGTTTAATGTGCTGTTTTTTGTTTTGTTTTATTTTTAGTCAGCTGGCCAAATGATTTGGCAGTCTATAACATCTAATAGATTTCAAAATGCAGTTGGCTACATCCACAAAGAGCAGTAAACTTCAGAGCCGCAGCAGCAGCACATCCCACAGCCACAGCCGAACCACGGGTCAGCTGATCACGTCTGTCCACTAAGATACAAGCCAGCTGGAGCTCGCAGTACAGATCAATCTGGGAGTTATTTTGAGGTGAGTCATTGTTCCCTGCTGCACCACTACACCAGATCTCAGATCCCCCACCTGCCAAATCTCACTTTAACCACTGTGTAAAAGCTGTTATGAACTGACTAAAGGCTGCGCTGTTGCTATGTAGGTTGGTGACAGGAAAAAGCAAAAAAAGAGCAAAATGTTTCTGCTAATTCAAAGGTGCACCATGCACACACATAAAGAGAAAATCGCTCCTTATTTCTCCAATCACAGTGAAATCCCTCTTTAAGTGTCCACCACTCAGACAAAGCTATCTCATTTTGCAAAAGTGCCGCTGGCTCTGAAAAGCTGCTCTGCTACAACCAGTCCTCAGAGGAGCCCTAACCAGGGCCAAGGAACAGACGTCCTGGGCAGGCTCGGCTCCAAGCACTGGGCGTTCAGCCCGTACTGGAGCCTCGGCGGCCACTCGCTGGTTTACTGCCATTTCAGTGAGGAGAAAGGAGGGGTGCACTGAATAAAGGGAGGATCTGGGGGACGGGAGGGAGAGGATGGAAAGGATGGAGAGATGAAGAAAGACACTGAAAAATGATTTGGCTGCATAGGAATAAGGTGAAATATGTTTGTCTTCATTTATAATGAAAATACACACTTACACACACAAGTAATAACTGAGCTTTATGGAGGTTGCTGACAGTGCAGAACATAATGACACCAAACCACACACACACACACACACACACACACACACACACACACACACACACACACACACACACACACACACACACACAGGAACAACAATGTGGAGGACAACTGGCATGTCTTCACAGACACTGTTTAATGGGTTTATGGCTCAGACTTGTAAGTCCAGAGTCCACTGTCAGGCCTTGGTCTACTTGCAAAAAGAGAGTGACTTCAGGCAGCCAGGCCTTTGTCATCATATGAGGACCAGATTCATTCAAAATTGTTTGGTTCTGAAGTGCCAGCTGGCTCATCTACCCCTCCTGGTGCACAGCGGCTTGAATGCATCCGTGCAGCAGCAGCAGCAGCAGCAGCAGCTGCATGCGCTGGCTCCATCGGGCGCCGGTTTCGAGAACTGGGTGTGAGAGGGAATTGTTGCCTTACCTGGATTGCCGCAGTCCGCGCACTTTTCGTTGCCCGGTCTCGTCAGAACGTCTTGCAGCTGCAGCTTGTTCCCCTCCGGTTCCAGCGCCATGGTGAGTTTATCCGTCCAGCCTCACCGCGGTGGGAAGAAGGCGCCCAAGAACATCCGCTGCTGGGTTCCGACAGACAGACAGACAGAGCGGCCGGTCACCTGGCACCTCCGATCTGAAGCGGGTTCGTGAAGAAAAGAGCCGAGAGACGAAACTGATCGATCCGCGCCGAGAGCCGTCTCTCTCTCTGCCTCTCTCTCACTCACTGATGGCTCTATTACCGAGTCTCGCTGGCTGCATAATAATCAAGCCTGCACGTTGCCGTCACCTCCTCCTCCCCTCCGCTCTGTCTGCCTTCTTTCCCTTCGGTCTTATATCTTATAAAAGTGAGACATCCAGCGGTGGACCACGTGAAGTTGCACATTCAAAGAATTTAAATGAAACTGATAGCCTAATGACAAAATACATAACCCCACCAAAACATGTGAAATGTGCATGCAGCATTTTACTGCTGTAGTGGGTCAGGTGGAGGTCAAAAGGCCACTGATAACTCTGAGGGGTCTTTAACTGATTAACGGACAAATAAAGTCTGACGTGCAACACAAATCTACTTCCCTTTTTGTTTTGCTTTTCTCTTTCAGTATTTTATAATTGAAAGAAATATTCCGAGTCATATATATCTCCCTCTCCGTCTATGTATGTGTTCCTCAACCTCGGGTCCTCTACCAGAGGCCTGGGAGTTTGAGGGTTATGCCCAGTATCTTAGCCGTTCCTGGGACTGTGCTCTTCTGGACACAGACCTCTGATGTTCTGCCTGGAATCTGCTGGAGCCAGTCTTCCATTTTCAGAGTTCCAGCTCCTAATGCTCCTGTTACCACTGGGACCACTTTGGACTTTATGTTGCTCATCTGCTCCAGTTGTTCCTTCAGCCCCTGGTACTTCTCTGTTTTCTCATGCTCCTTCTTCCCGATGTTGCTGTTTGCTGGGATTACAGTACCACATCTATCACTACTGCGGGCTTCTGCTCCTTGTCAACAACCACTGCGACTGGTTGGTTGGCCAGCAGCTACTTGTCTATCTGAAACTGAAAATTCCACAGGAACTTGGTCCTGTTGTTCTCAACCACAGAATTTCCTGTACACCATCACAGCCACTAAGTTGTGCCTTTCACTGTATGCAGTCCAAGCTTGCATCTTACATCCTGATACTAGGTATTGTCTGCAACTTGCTGTGGTAGACTCCTGCTTCTATGGATCTGGTGCTCAGGGCCTATTCCTGTGTTGCCATGATCAGAGCCTCTGTGCTGTAGGATTTCTTGAAGTCAGCCACTTCCTCTATCTGTCGATGGCACAGCCCGTGCAAGGGCTTGGTCGTACATGGCAGTTGCTCTTCCTGTTCCTCATCACCATCTGTCTTTAGCTGCAATTTTACCAATTTTTTTTTTATTATTTTGTAATCTTTTCAATCAGAAGTTATGATTTTCAATTTCATTCAGTATCTAAGAGAAAAATATCAAAACTTGATTGTTCCATAAGAGCCAATAACTGTGTTATTATACAAAGTCATGTGTTTATAATGGGGTGGAATCCTGATTAATAGGATTATTAATACCTAAACCTACATTATCAGTGGGAAAATGTACGTCATAGGTTTATTTTTAGCAGAGTGGTTACCAATGTCATGGATTTAATAAGCTTTATCATTTCTATTGATTTGTCTCTTCAGTTTTTAAAAATAAAGTTCGCTTGAATATATTCATGAAATTATTGGGGCGGAATCGACAATCTACAGGACCATCACTCGATTACTAATGTCTGTCTGCTGAGACTGCAAACCAAAACGTCATATTTCTGCGACAGCAGGGTCAAGAACGGTGATCGTTGTTTGTGTCAAAAGAGTTTTAAAAGGCTCTTTAAGCTCAGAGAACATGTCTACTGCTATGAATTTCGGGTCGAAGAGTTTTAAACCTCGGCCTCCGGACAAAGGCGCGTTCCCTCTGGATCATTTCGGTAAGTTAAAGCGGAGCTGGCTGCCTGCCTGGTAGTTAAATAACACTGTTCTCCTCACTGCAGACAGCAGCTACAGAGGAAGAAACGTCCACGCTTTTAAAAAGCGCTACATTAGTGACTCTGTTACATTGTATTCTAGAAATATTTTGGTTTTAAATAAGTGCAGCCAGCTACAGTTTATAGCAGGAATGTGTACAAACCAGACACTTTTGGAACCATCAGTAACAAATTATTATATTTTTATATAACGTGAATAAACCTCCATTTGTTATAGCTGAGCGTTAGTGTGAAGGTTATTACTGTGTGGGTACAACAACTGTAGAAATGCACAGTCTCGATTAAGACTGATTTTTGACTCATTGTTGTTGCAGGAGAGTGTAAACCCTTCAAAGAACAGTTCATGAAATGTCTCAGAGAGAACAACTATGACAACTCCAAGTGCCGACTGCAGTCCAAAGGCTATCTGGAGTGCCGAATGGACCAGTAAGAAAGTAAATTAAAAGTGCCCCCTACTGACTCAGCAAAGGTAACCTGTATAATCAGCTTGTTTTTTTGTTTTTGTGATTTCCAGTCAGCTGATGGCCAAGGAACCTCTGGAGAAACTGGGATTTAAGGACCTGATGGATCCTCCTCCCACCCAAGCAGACAAAGACAACAAACCCTGATTTATGACTCCACATCTGCTGTTTCCAAAGTGCAGACGCGAAGAAAAGGCAAAGCGTGCTGTGAGCTTGAGCTGAGAAGGACGATTGCAAAGACTCCTGCAGGAGGACTTTGTGCTTTGTGTGAATATTAATTAATTTTGTACATAAGATGAATTTGTATATAGAGATGCTGTTTTGGCACGTCAATAAATGTTTTCTATCTGAACGATTGTGTTTTAGCATTCGATACAGTTGCAACAGTGGCCTTCCCTGAGCAGTCCTTGGCATTTATTGCTTCTATATTGATGAGACAGTCAGAAAACAAATAAGCTCGTCTAAAATAAACTACGTGCTTCAATTTATTGCAGTTATTGTAATTATTTTATGCACAGCTCTCTTAAAGTCCCGCCACAGCAGTTCAGTTAGGTTGCGGTCTGGGCTTTGGCCATTTCAATACCTCGATTCTTTTTCAGCCATTCGGTTGTAGATTTGCTGCTGTGCTTGGGATCATCCTCCTGTTGCATGACCCAACTTGGGCCAAGCTTTATCTGTTGGACAGATGTCCTCACACTGAACACTTTGGTATACAGAGGAGTTCATGGTTGACTCAGTGACTGCATGGTGCCCAGGTCCTGTGGCTGAAAAACAAGCCCAAATCATCACCACTCCACATATTCTTAGGCATCTTCAAGGAGTTACAAAACACACTTCCTGTATCCGCGGAGGATCAGCAGCACGGTAGAATATATAAGACAGGTCCCGGGTCCAGATTTCACTTTGTCTTTTTGACTGAAAACTCACTGAATACACTGTTGCTGTTTGTTGAATCATGTACATGAAGCTTCAAAAGCAGATTGCTGCAGCTGAGATAAAAATATCTGGTCTGGCTCTCATACAGGCTGCACACATGCACATGCACTCTCAAATTCCATATAGTAAAAATATTTTACAGCAGGTCACGCATATGATCCACCAAAAGCAAAAAGACATAATTTCTTAGAATGAAATGTGGTGGTTTAGGATGTATGGAAAAGCATTAAAAAAGCTCCACGATAGAAATTTGTATCAACGTTTAGTCGACTCATCATCCTCATCTTGGCTGGTGAAGGCTTTCACGTCATCATTACTAGAAGAAACGCACACTCCTAAATCTGGCACGTGGGCCAATGCAGTGTGTTTGGTTACTAATGATGATGAAACTAAGATCGATCCCTCGCTTCATCCTCTGTTTCAAACAAACCATTTCAGCTTCCTTCTTCCTTTTATGCCAACTTCTTTTCCTGATTCACTGCCTCTCAGAAACAAACAATGGGTTAAACTTCTGGGCTTGTTAAAGATGAAATAAGGACATCTGCTCTCATTTACATAACACAGAGCCAACAGCAGATAAAACAGTCTGCAACACTGGACATGTTTAACATGAGCAGCCACTATTGTAACAGTCCGTATATGAGAGAAAATAAGACACAGCAGAAGAGGTCCACTTCAGAATAAACGGCTTTAGTGACGAGAACACACAGACCACAATCATCCAGCAAGCAGATGGCTCCATGACAACACAATGACTGTAAAAAGCTGTGTTTACTGCATGGCTCGGTGTGATTAAATATCAACCTCATACTGCTGTCATGACCAGATATAACCAAACAGCAGCGCCACAATCATTTTATGAAAAGCAATCAAGCAACTGATATTGGCATTAAATTACAAGGAGGCTATAAAGTAATTTAAAATCTATCACCATCACACAGTTTAGCCATGAGTGAGATATGGCTTCTTCTGATAAAGATTCGTTACAATTAAAAAAAAAATAAAATAGATTTTTCATGTTTGTCAGCCATTTATTAGAAATTCCCGACACACATCAGTTCATCAAAGAGCCAACGCACAGGAAGGGTTACGTCTTCAATTCATTTACAGGTTTTGGAGGTACTAAATATAACTGTGGCTATTGTATTCATGGGTAGATGGGAAACACACTGACAGCAGCTACTACTAAGAAGTACTACTACTTAGTTTGTAGTACTTATTACAACAGTTTGCCTGTAACCGCTCCAAACGAGCAGTTTTTGGGCTTTAGCGATTTACAACCCGGATTTCAAAAAAGTTAGAGCGCTGCGTGAAATGTTAATAAAAACAGAATGCAATGATTTGCAAGTCTCATGAACACAGATTTTATTCACAGTAGAAAATAGAAAGCATATCCACTGAACTGAGAGTCTCCCAAACGTCGAGCAGCCGCTCTCCTCAGTGCACACGTTTACAGCCTGCTGTTGAAAGAAGGTTGGGATGCAGTGTTTGCGTGTAGCATCCCGACCTTTTTGAGATGTGTTGCTGCCATCAAAAATTAAAAGGAGCGGGTACTGTTTTCAGGAAACTGTAACATTTGATGTTTTCTGTGTTCTACAGTGAATAAAATGTGTGAGATCTGCAGGTGAACACCGTTTAAATCTGACACAGCATCACAACGTTTTTGGTATTTGGGTTGTATATCGTCATGTGCAGTACACTATCAAAACCTACAGACTGCTCTAATGACTTCTGTATTATTCTGTGACATTTTATTCATAGTTTTTAGTCACGACCGCCACAATGACACGAAGAGAACAAGAAATACTTCAATCAAAGCAAATGTGAGGCCGTTAGCCAATGCTAGCCGCTCATCTAATGTCGATCACTAATTTTAGGTCACTGGTGTCGGTGTTCTGCGGCAGTAGTACAACACAGTAATATTTTAGATTATAAGAAAAAAATGTGGGGGGAAACCAAACCAACCAGTTTAAAAAGCCAGTGTAAACCTGAGCTGCTGTGGAAAATGAAGGATCAATGCGAGAGTCTGCACTTCGCTAACAGCTGTCAGCTAACTGATGGTTAGTCACGGCCGCATGAGCAACAAACTGACAGCATGAGAAGAAAAGATTGTTTTGGTGGGAGGTCCAATAATGATGTGAAAACTAGGAACAGCCTTTTATCCTCACCAGGAACACATGAAGATACATGAATATAACAAAAAATAGAAAATTCCAACATTAGTCTTATGTCTTATCCAAGAGAATGCATGTTGGCATAAAAACCAAATAAACTTAGTTATTGGGTTATGCGGTGATGGTTTGGTGCCCCTGTTCTCATCAATTACCAAGGTAACAAAACAAAAACGTTGCACTAATCAAAAGGACAAAACAAAGGATTAAACTCAGAGGAGGGGAGGAAGAGGACAGGTTTCACGACAGCTAGCGCGAAGAGTTGGAACTGGATCGCGACCGATGACGGCGGCGGCCGGGTGATCGGGACCGGCGCCTTACTGGAGAGCGTCGGCGTGGAGACCGAGACCTAGAAAAACAGAAAGAGGGTACAAGAACAAGAACAGAGAAAAGAGTAAATGATCAGAAGGCTTTTACACGTATAATAGTAAATGTGAGAACGTGTGGCTGATTACCTTCTCCTCATACGAGGTGGAGTCCGGCGCCACATCGGGGGCGGCGGAGGCATCCTGCGGGGAGGGGAGAGCCTGCGAGGAGGAGGACGCACTGCGGGAGCCAGCACAGCTGTGACTGTGATTTCCTGACCGTCAATCTGACCTGAAAGACATCAGCGTGAATATCGGTCTGCTTTCAGCACCACTGTTTAGCGCACGACTCAGAACGTGGCTCTTAAACAATCTCTTCAGTCCGTCCTACCTCCATCCATGTGCTTCAGGGCCTTCTCAGCCTCCTCGGAGGTCTCGTACTCCACGTAGGCGTAGCCCTTGGACAGGTGAGGGTGCATGCGGTTCATGGGCATGTCAATCATCTTGATCTTGCCGTATGTGGAGAAAATCTCCTGGATGTGTTCCTTCAAAGACACAACAGAAAACGCCTGAAATGCTGACTCTGTTTTTACTGCGAGTAAATTTCAGCTCCTAAAATAAAGAGAATTTGCTCATTTCTTTTAGAATTGATTCTTTCAGCCTGATAATGTGGCCATTTAGATTCCTTGCCCATCTCTGGATTGAGTCTTTAGCCTAGCCCGTCACTCGACCCATTACATGCATATCAACCAAACGGTACCACTGAAGACGTTATATCCACTGCTCTCCACTCGACCCTGGAACACCCAGAGAAGGAAAACACACAGGTCTGGGAACTCTGTTGATTTCAGCTTGGCCTTTAAAACAATAATCCCTTAGTGTCTGATCACCAAACCGGGCCCACTTGGACTGAACATATGCCTGCAAAATTGGCAACTGGACTTTCTCACAGACAGGCCTCAATTTGTGCAAAATCAAGCACCATTTCACTACATACAGGCTGTCCACAGGGGTGTGTCCTGAGCCCCCTGACTTTACACCCTAATGACCCATGACTGTTGTGCAAAGTTCAGCAATAACTATCATAAAGTACTCGGACAACACAACAGTAGTGGGTCTCATTGAGGACAGTAATGACAAGGACTACAGAGAGGAGGTGAAACTTTTTGCAGAGTGGTGCTGCAACAACCTGATTCTGAATGTGGGAAAAAAACAAACAAAAAACAAAACAAAGAACTGGTATCTGACTTCAGAAGAAACCCTGATCTACAGCAAGGACATTGCTGTGGAGATTGTGCAGCATATAAAATTCCCAGGATGGCATGACACTGACAATCTGACCTGGACCCTGCACATCTCCATTGTCAAAAAAAGCTCACCTGTGCCTGCACTTCCTACAGAGGTTAAAAAGGGCCCATCTTAACCCGTCTGTCCTCACCACTTTCTACAGAGGCACCATAGAAAATGTGCTAACAAGCAGCATCTTTCTGTGGCACGAGAGTAACAGTGTCTCAGACAGAAAGGCACTGGGGAGAGTGGTGATGGCAGCTGAGAAGATTACTGGGGTCTCGCTGCCACCTGTTGAGGGGCCTGGCCCAATAATGTTGCCTGTCAAGGGCAAAAAGGATCACAAGGGACATCACTCACAGCCCCGTCACAGCTGTTCTCCCTCCTGCCTTCAGGCAAAAGGTGTCACAGCCTGAAGTGCACGACAGTAAGGTTCTGTGACAGCTTTCACCCGGCAGACTGTCAAATTCAAATGCACCATAAATGGATACAGCACAATAACAAAAGGCCTGCAGCCCGTTACACCCTAGTGAGCCCTTAAACCGAGCCGATGCATCTGGGATCTTTATTTATTGATATTTTCCTTTTAAAACAAAAGCTACAATCAGCAGTTATTGTATCTCATAAACCAACTGTTCAAGTTACTATTACACACACACACACACACACACACAGTGCTCATATTTATTTATTTATTTTTAAGTGTTTCCCAAGTGCGACCTCTTCATGATTCCCATTTGCCTGTGGGAAGGGTAGTACTTGGTACTTGTAGCTGTCTTCAATGTTGCCTTCCGATAGTGCGATCCCCTCAGTTCTGACTCTTTGTTACCATCCGACTAATATATATACACACACATACATACACACACACATGCGCAAGTGGGAAATGAATGAACTTAAAGACTGTCTTTGTATCTCCTCCGGAGGTCCACAGATGCAGCTTCACTGTTCTGTCTGTAGCAACACAAAGCTAGCAATTAAGGCTGTAGCAGGCAGCTCCCACTATCAGAATCATCTGTGGCATTAATTAGCTCCCTCTCCCAGTGCCCTATTAGCAGGCAGTGCACAAGTGTATTGAAAATTCTGGAAAACACAGAATTGTTCAGAAAAGACGGAACAAGGTTCTGTCCTGTTGACACAGAAAACAAACAGGATTTGAGGGTCTGGAAGTCTGCTAATACTGAGCTATACTTATTAGACTAAGAAACACTTTCTGGTAACACCTTATCAATTCTTTGTAGCCACATTAGAGCCTCCAAAAGCTTAAATTATAATGTGATTCTATGTTTGCTTCATGACCATACTGGTAAAAGTATTAAGGTTATATGGAAAACAATTAGGAGTTTTCCATATTTGCAACCCAGCACTAATGTGGATTGCCCTGTTCTTAATGCGAATAACATAGCTATAATATAATATCCATCCATCCATTCGCTTCCACTTATCCTGTTTAGGGTCGCGGGGGGGCTGGAGCCTATCCCAGCAGACATAGGGC
>JAVDPK010001822.1:456147-469671 GCA_034780415.1 Cichlasoma orientale | reverse complement strand
GTCTTTCCTGTGAAAGTTAATCCCATGTGATCCCGTTTTGACCGTAAATTGGTTCGAAAAACTCAGAATGCAGCATCTCTCTCATGTTATGGTGGCCGCTATTGCCCCCTCCAATATGGCGGTGACCAAGGCATACGAATCAGCGATCAATGCGGTATCTATGTATATATATCTATGGTACGCGCCTCACACAAGCGGAAACACCCGTTTGCAAATGAATTTTATTCCCTCAGTTTAGACTGGCAGAATAATATATCGGTATTAAGACTCGTTATGTATCACTGGTTACCTCGTCCGATTGATAATATTTTAAACGTTCTATGTAATGTGATAATATTACAGTTTAAACTTTAGTAGTAGCACAGTAGAACTCGTGCGGGTAGGAAGTTTCCTGAGAGGTTATACTGAGGAAAAATTAGCATCATATATAAATACATGTAAGACCGGCTTTAAGGGAAGAATCACTTTGGCTTTCACTCGAACCGCGTTAGAGGACTAATGCAGCTTCATAAGAGCAAAAATCGCCTCCCTGTAAGGTTTGTACTAGTTTAACTACTGCAGGAAACAAAAGGAAGGGCACTGGGACCGCCTGCTCTGAGATGAACTCCATAGATAACGTGCCTGAGGAAGCCAGGAAAACCTCAGGCAGTGGCAGGACTCTTGCTCTGACTGTGCTCTGTGCTGCCATTGGAGGAACATTTCAGTATGGCTACAACATCTCCATCATCAACGCTCCTACCAGCTACATCCAGAGGTTCATTAATGACACCTACATGGAGCGCTGGGGTACAGGCTTGGATGTCACTCAGGTGACCCTGGCATGGACTCTGATAGTGTCAGCCTTCTCACTGGGTGGTCTCCTAGGGGCCCTGTTGGCGGGGCCTATGTCGGTTCGCTTTGGGAGGAAGCAATCACTGCTTTTGAACAATTCCTTCCTCTTTGTTGCCACGGTGCTGGTGCTAACATGCAGGTTGGCGAAATCATTTGAGATGATCATCATTGCCCGCTTTCTGGTGGGGATGAATTCGGGTGTCAGTATGAATGTCCAGCCTATGTATTTTGGGGAAAGTGCTCCCAAACACCTCAGAGGTGCTGTGGCTTTTTCCTCTGCCGTCTTCACTGCATTCGGGATCTTCTTGGGCCAGGTTGTGGGACTTACTGAACTGCTGGGTACTGAGACTCTTTGGCCATATTTACTAGCCAGTAACGCTTTACCAGCATTGATCCAGCTTGTTACCCTTCCCTGGTTCCCCGAAAGCCCCAGATACCTTCTCATCGACAGGGGAGACAAGGAAGCATGTGTCCAGGCTCTTGGGAGACTCCGCGGTGGGGAGGCTCCTGTCTTGGAGATGGAGGAGTTGCTTCAGGAGCAGCAAATGTCCGCAGCCATAAATTCTAGATCTGCACCCTCTGCTAAGACGCTCTGGTCCATGTTTAAGGATCGTGATTTACGATCTCAACTCAGAACAGTCATGACTGCCAGCAGTGCCATGATGCTCTGCGGAAATGATTCTATCTATTTCTATGCTTCCTACATCTTTCAGGAAGCAGGGATCCCACCAGAGAAAATTCAGTATGCCGCCATCGGGACGGGTGCATCTGAGCTAACAGCTTCTATTCTGAGTAATCTCCTGATTGAACGTGTGGGCCGCAGGTACCTTCTCGTTGGGGGCTACAGTCTTATGTCTTGTTGGACTATAGTCTTCACTGTAGCTCTTTCACTCCAGAGCCGCGGGGTGGCAGGGATGACGTACCTCAGCATGGTGTGCGTTTTTGCTTACATCCTCAGCTTTGGCTTGGGCCCAGCCGGGGTCACGGGGATCTTACCAGCCGAGATCTTTGATCAGACGGCTCGTCCGGCGGCCTACATGATCGCCGGCTCTCTAATGTGGATTAGCCTGTTCCTAGTGGGCATGTTGTTCCCTTTCATCGTCGGCGGCCTGGGGAACTTCTGCTTCCTGCCTTTCCTGGGCGTGTGTTTGGTAGCTGCTGTGTTTCTGGGGCTCACCTTACCAGAGACAAAGGGTAAGACGCTGGCTCAGATTACTGCAGAGTTTGAGAAGAAGAACAGAGGGGAAATGAAAGAAGTTCCAGACATGCCGGGGGGACCCCTGGAACTAAAACAAGACGTGCCTTTGTGGTATCTTTAATCTTACTGTATAGATTAAATGTGCCGTTTATGAGATATGATCTCATTAAAACTGAAGATTCAAGTATGTCCTCAATTAAACCGGGCGTTGACTATAAACCTACCCCGACCTCTACCCAGCAGATATTTGCATTTACAGGTTGCAAACCGATATAAAGCTTCTAAACGGTCCGGTAGCTCCTCATTGAGAGCGATGGCGCTGATCCCTGTTGTATGGTCCCTAAACCAAAGACGTCCTCCTCGCTCATATTTATACAGATTAAAACTCTCTCAAGGTCTTGCCAAAAATTGCATGTGTTTGCAGTAGATTGGGTAATCATTTGAACAGCGCGTGTTGTAAGGATTACCCTCTCTAGTTCAACACGTCTGAGCCGGGTAGATAACAATTCATGTTTATTGTGTAATCTGATTATGTTGTCTGTCTGTCCAGCTCAGTGAACCGTGCATGTGTATGTTTTCCGTCGGTGACCTTTCTGGGAGTGCCGGCTCTGTGAAATCCTGTTTTTTTTTTTGTGTGTGTGTGTGTTTTTCCAGTCATTTATGCAGCAACTGGACTGTATCTGGGATTTAACTATATTAGTTCATCTTCTCCATCGCTTTAAGGTGGATGATGTACCACAAGATATTTATTTATTTATTTATTAACTATTTAAAAAAAGACTCCTCTGTGCAGCAGAGCTTCCAATCCGTGAATGCAACTCTGCAAAATGGCCAGTAGATGTGGCCGTTGTGTCTGCCGTCGTCTGTGCAGCGCCTCAAAGCAGGATGTCGTGAAAATGAGTCACACAGTCAAGGTCAACACTTTTAAATTCACCAGCTTTTAAATTCAACACAGGCCTTCCGAGCCTTCTGCGGACCATCTGTCACAGCGTCTGCATGTTCTTTAATCACCCTGTGTCGCTTTATCATGTGCTGGAGTGAATCCTAAATGCAGACACCGTCTATATTTACACTATTGAAGCATGCAGTATGATGGTGGTGGTGGTAGTAGTAGTATGCGCTGTGCACTTACTGAATGATGCTGTCCTTCCATGGCATCTCAGTACAATCCTGATTTACTATGAAAAATAATCTGATTCTCAGGCTATATTTTGTAGGCATTGAATATTTTTTTTTTCCTCTGGCTAAAATGATGGCACTATTTATTTAATAATATTTATTCAAAGCAAAATGCAACTGTGTGTAGAACGAATAAAGAAAAAGTGGTGACCCGCATCCTCGTCATCTTTGCGCTTTGGTTGGTGAGATTTATTCCGCCTGCTTTTTAAATTACATTTAATCACTTAACTTTGGCTCCCTTCCCTCCTGCCCACTCTTATTAAAGTGGATGGCATAATACTGTTTATTTATGGAAACACGAGCTGGGTGAGAACATCTCACTCTCAAGCGGTGAAAGGTTTAATTGTGCCTTTTCATTGGACTTTATTACACAGTTTCAGCGAAGTCTAGATGACAGAAAAAGTCGATTTATATTCATCCGGTAGGATTTGCGAGTGTGAGGCAGAATGTTTTTATAATCCCAACAGCTAACAAATATTTCTTCTCTCACTGGCGTTAGCCTACAGAATCAGTTTGTCTTTTCCGGTAGAGCAAACTACACTGCAAACACTTGCATCAAAGAGGTTAAAGGGGTAGAAACATTCAGAAATAAGCACATCAGAAGAGGTTCTCTGATCCAGCCTACACTGAGAGATTAGTTCTTAAAGGAGGACTGGACAAATACAGAAGAGCTCTCCAGGACATTCGTCAGCAGCAGTTCATCTGTGAACACACTGCTGTGCTTTAGGGAATGGCTAATGATTTCAGGGATTGTGTGAGTTTAACAGGCCTTCGGGTAGAAGGACGTCCTCAGCTTCAAGTGCTCAGACACTCACACTTACCAGGAAAAATAATAAATGACATTTACTGCTTCTGCCCTTTTCCCAGTTATAATGTGTTTGGGTTCTTTTTTTTGGGGGGGGGGGGGTTGATTTTTGTTTGTTGGAGAGTTAGATGGGAAGATTAGTAGCATTTCTCATATGGTTTAAAGAAAGTCAGGAGGTTTGTTTAGCTCCTCATGCTGATTTTTTTTCTTTTTAAAGTAATTTAAAGCTCTTTCAATTGTTTTCAGTCTTCATGCTAAATTAACATTAGGTTCACTTTCTCATTAATGCACGTCAGCCAATCACATGGCAGCAACTCAATACATTTGGAGTGCCGAAGCCTGCTGCAGTTCAAACCGAGCATCAGAATGGAGAAAAAAAATATGATTTAAGTTATTTAGATTCTAAGGTGCGGTTGCTGATGCCAGTGTCTCAGAAGCTGCTGCTGATCTCCTGGGATTTTCCCACACAACCACCTCTGGGGTTTACAGCGAATGGTCTGAAAATGAGAAAATATCCAGTGAGCGGCAGTTCTCTGGGCCAAAATGCCTTGTTGATGTTAGAGGCCAGAGGCAATTCAATTCAATTCAATTAGTACCAAATCCCAACAAACAGTCCCCTCAAGGTGCTTTATACTGTAAGGTAAAGACTCTACAATTATACAGAGAAAACTCAACAGTCAAAACAGCCCCTTATGAGCAAGCGCTTGGCAAAAGTGGGAAGAAAAAACTCCCTTTTAACAGGAAGAAACCTCTGGGAGAACCAGGCTCAGTGAGGGTCAGTCATCTGGCCCAACCAGTTGGGGGTGAGGGGAAGAGACAGGACAAAAGACGTGCTGTGGAAGATCAGCTTTTAGGAAGGCAACAGTAACTCAAATAACTACTCATTATAACCAAGGTATGCAGAAGAGCATGTGTGAATGCACAGCATGTCAAATCATGACGCAGATGGGCTACAGCAGCAGAAGACCACACCAGATGAACAAAAGAAGATCGGTAAAATGTGCCCGGTCTGTTGAGTCTCGATTTCTGCTGTGACGTTCGGAACGTAGGGTTAGAATTCGGCATAAACAACATGAAAGCGTATATCCCTCCTGCCTTGTATCAACAGTTCCGGCTGGTAGAGTTGGTGTAATGGTGTCGGAAATATTTTCTTGGTACACTTTGGGCCACTTGGTATCAATCTGCAGCAGATGTGTGATGCTATCAGGCAGATCTGAAGGCAAAAGGGCATGTAACCTGGTATTAGCGAGGTGTACTTAATAAAGTGGCAGCTGATTGTATAAGATGTCTTTATTGTCACTAAATACAGTGATACAGCGAAGTTTTGGTGTTCCTGGAGTGACATTTAAAACCCATTACATGCATTACATGTATCCACACATACAACATAGAAAAACAGAACAATGAGGGTGAAATACGGTGCTGTGAGTGCAAGTGTCACACTGACTGGAAAAATATTACACAAATAGGAAAAGAATATTGCACACATAGAGGTGTGAGGTTGGAACGTGTGTTACTGAATCACTGAGGGTCTAGATTTCACTGAGAGCAGAAGGTCAAAAAGGTAATGACCAGGGTGAGGAATGTCCTCGAGTGAGGGAAGAAGGCGGCTGATGATCTTCTGCGCTGACTTTAGGACCCTCTGTAGGGCTCTTTGATCAGCTGCACACAGTAAGTAAAGATGCTCTCTACTGCAGAGAGGTAGAAAGTAATCAGCAACTTCTTTAGGAGTCACAGGAAATGCAGATGCTGGTGTGCAGGGATTCCACTTTCCTCATCTGCAAATCTGCTTGACATAAATTTTGTCCTCAGATGGTTAGCGTGAGGGTCCGTGCGGCCTCTTTTTTGTGACCGCGCAGATTTGTCTGCAGAGACTTTATGTCTATGCACCAACTATGCATGCTCCCCAGGTGGCAGACTTCAAGCGGACCAAAGACGTATAACAGAAACGCTGTCGGGTCTCCAGCTGTCCGTGTCCACAGCGGTGCATAATGTAGACTTTACAGTAGCAGCGGTGTGACAGACTGAGCTCAGTTTGAATGGAAGTCCATTCTTCAGGTGGGAGGAGAGGCCCAGAGGTGAGAGGTGACAGTTTCCTGTTTAGTATGTATTGAAAGCAGAGCTGCAATCAGTGAAAAGCATCTGGACGTAGGACCTACTGTGTTCTACTGCATGGCTGAGCTGTAAAATACTGCAGTCTAGATCTGTCACCCACTGAAAACATGACAAACGAGGTCCTGAAATGCTAAAACACCAAAACTGATCTATAAAGCAAATTTCACTTCAAAATGATGGCAGTTTGCCACATCAGGTCACAAAGAGCTAAAAGTATTGATACTGGCAACAAATTTAAAATGAGCACATAAATCTCACATTTTCTACATTTAATAGCTTCTTTGATTTTTTTTCAATTGGAAACAAAGACTTTAATGACTTGCTTAAACCTCCCAGCTTTAGAAAACAGGTTGTAAGCAGCATGACATTCGTCAAATCTATTTTTTAAACGGATGAATGGTTTTGTCATAATCTAGGTATGTCGCGCGCGGCGTGCAGCTTTATCTGAGGTTTATAAATGGAGCAGATACGCAGTGAATGTGAATTTCATGTATTCAGAGTACACCTGTCTTTGCTTTGATCTTACCAAGTGGGGTCTTTGGCGCTTTTTGAGCGGGTTGAGTGAAGCGGTTGGCAAATGTGAGCAACAATGAGGGACAGAGTGTCTTTCAGTCGGCTGCATTTGTTTCCATGTTCCTCTTCAACTGGAGGGTGCACGTTTCCTTTGGCAACCAGAAGTAGAGTGCTTAAACAGTGGGGGAGTTAAGAGCTTTACCTTTAAATGGGCTTCCTGTTTGTTACTATGAAGACATTAGAAGATGTTGCCAGGCACCTGAGACAGTAAGAAATTGGGCAGTGATATGATTTCGCACGTACAATGGACAAGAATAATTAGAAAAATAACAGCTGTCTAAGAGGTGTAGCCTCTGCGTGCGCACTTCGCGACAACACAGGCTCGTGATATTATTAGGAAGCAGACAGCAGCTCACAATGAGCCCGCGAGAGAGCCTCATCATTATCCCTATTGTCTTTCACGCAGGCTGGCCTGCACCTCCAGCATGAGCAGATAGCGCCGAGAGATTGTGCCGTTATTACAGTCTGACCTTTCGTCTGGGGAAGGCGAACACAGAGAAAGACAGTGCTATTAAACAGCACCGAGAACACACAATAAAGTGGTGTTAGACTGTCAGCCGTTTATCGGAAAGTGCTTCCCACCTCATGGATGGATCCGCTTTTGTTTGTTACATTTTTTGATTGTGGAACAGTTCCTAAGGGCATGTTACTAGTTTGATACCGGATAGTCCTGGATTCAAAAGGTGAGATTTAATCACATGTGCGGATTCCTGTCAACTGTGGAAACTATTTTTTGCAGCTGGAAAAATGAAGTACAGATTAAGTGAAATGGATCATTTGTAGCAATAAATCCACAGAGTTCGCAGCAGGCTCTGCAGATGCCCATTATTTGGGTTTTATGGCCTGTGACCCTTTGAGTTCACGCTGAATGCATTATTCACCTGCATTTACAGACGATCAACAAAATAAATTCAACAACACGCACCGTTTACCAACTACGCAATGTTGACATTGAAGTTATTGAACACAACTCCAAATGCAAGCCAGGGTTACTTTGAGTGTATCTTCACTTCTGAACAAGGCACACCAGGCTTCTTGTCAGGAAACAGGTCGACAAGGTTGTTACCATGTCACACTTCAAAGAAAAGAAGTAGGCATAGTTTTCACAAATATTAAATATTATATGCACCAAGGTAACATGTTGGGCTGATTATGTTTTTGAATGGAATTGAAATGCAAAGACGTGTCGGACTGTATCCAAAACTGCCTGCCTAAGATTGCCTATCTCGCCTATTCTGAATATCTGTTTCAAACCTATGAACTTCTGGTTGGACTGCGAATGTAAGTAGTTAATCCGAATTTCTGAGAATGCACGCTAACTCGACCCCATTCAGTCAAACTGATAGCAGCCTGACTGCTGTTTTGATGCACCAAAGCTGCTTTGAAGGTGACTTTTGACTGCAAGTGGTCGCAGACCTGGTCCCCATTTGAACATTTGAAGCAACCATTTCAAAGGCACATGCTTGCAATAATTTTGGTCATTTTGTAGCTCCGGCAGTGCTCAGCCTGTTCCTCCTTTCACAAAGGAAGAGGTACTGGTCCTGCTGATTTGTTAAGGACCTTCTACGGCCCTGTCCAGCTCTCCTAGAGTAACTGTCTGTCTCCTGGAATCTCCTCCATGCTCTTAAGGCTGTGCTGGGAGACACAGCAAACCTTCTGGCAACGGCACGTATTGATGTGCCATCCTGGAGGAGTTGGACTACCTGTGTAACCTCTGTGGACTCCAGGTATCGCCTCATGCTACCAATAGGGGTGACTGCTCCAGTCTGCATGCCAAAGTATCCTTGGGCAAGGTTCTGAACCCTGAGATGCTCCTGATGAGTTCATTGGAGTGTGATTGTGTGTGTGAATGTTAGATAGAAAGCACTTAGGCATAGAAAGTGTTTGTATGAATGTGTGTGTGTGTGTGTGAATGAACTAGTGTGTATAAGAACTAGTTCATTTACCAACTAGTGAAAAACAGTCAGAAAAGATGAGCAGGGAAAAAAATGTGAGTGTCCTCCACCTGTAAAACCATTCCTGTTTTGGGGGTGGTCTCACTGTTGCCCCTCTAGTGCACCTGTTGTTAATGTCATTAAAACCAAAGCAGCTGAAACTGATTAACAACCCCCTCAGCTACTTAACTGACCAGATTAGCACCCCATAAGTTTAATTGACTTGATTAATGTTTTTGAGCAGTGTGTATCCCTAATATAGTCATCTCAGGAATTTAGTCCCACCCACCCGCTGTTCAAACCTTCAGTTTGTGAGGTGCAGCCAATCATAAGAAAAGCAGCTAAAGGGGGGTAGCTAAATTTTATGGAGGACTACAAACAGGCAAACTCTATCAGCAGACCACACTGACGGTATAAAAATCACTGGTCGAAGGGGAAAGGCCCAGGGGTTACCAGCAGGCATGAGAAAGCCCCAAGGGGTGGCTATGCTGACAGCTCAGAGCCTGAAGACTGAGCATGCAGGAGCTGGAGACAGATGCTGCAGCCAGAGTAGATGAAACTGGAAAAAAGAGAAGAACAGACTGATGCAGGCCAGCAGGCAAATACTTTTAAAAAACGTGTTCAGCTGAAACCCTGGCTATAACGGAGACTATGATCTGGCCGACATGGCAGAGCTGAGTTGAGTGGTTGCAGCTGCTGAAGTTCAACACACAGCAGCTACAACCATCACACACAAAGAGAGAGGGAGAGGAGTGCGAGAAAGCCACCGTCAACAGGTCAAACTGACAGATAATTAATGAATGCGAGTCACTGGTTGTCTGAAGCAAACTGTTTTAGTGTCAGGCCAGTGGGGGCCAGTGGGGGTACTTACTGTAGGTACTGTAATAGTTATATAGAGTAAAAATATGGAGATAAAAATGAGCACAATGGGTCCTCTTTAATAATTTTAACACGTATTAATGTTAGAAGACTAAAAAATGATGCCAATGACCTCTGTTTATTTTTTTTGTGTGTGTGCAGAAAATCTTGGTCAACTATAATCTTTATTTAACCAAATCACTGATTCACTGATGGATGCATTGATCTCTGATGAGATGAAAGTAGATGAACAGAGAAGATAAAAGAAAATTATGATGAACAATGAAAACAAAACTGAAAAAAAAAAGAAGCTGAAATGACACCTGTACTTTAATACCATCGAGGATCTATGTAATCAATGCATATGTATTCCCATGCCGTGACTGATACCCAGGGAGGGCCCGGGGCTTATTATATGATATAACTGATGTTCCTCAGTCGGTGAGAAGGTTGGGTATAACAGGTGTCTAGCTTCTGCATTATCCCCCCCTCGCAGGTCCCTCTGGATATCATGACAGGGTGATGGAGAGAAATCATCTCATCTCTCGCCTTCATCACCCATCACTGGGAGGGAATGCATTTAGCAGCCATTGCAAACATAATGAGGCACCTGGCAAGCACTCTAACAGCAGATTTTCATCCAATTTGGGCATCAGCTCAACATAATGGAGAGCTGGCCCATATGCTTAGAGTGAAAGAGGTGTTTGCTGATGCTGCCTATGTGTTTGTGTCAGTGCTTTGATATTTGTAAATGCATACAGGTCATATTTAGCATTTACACATGTTAATCATGTAATTAATGTTTCAGCACTGGAGAAAAGCTGTCGTTTATGATCATTAAAAACAAAACATTCTATCTATCTATCTATCTATCTATCTATCTATCTATCTATCTATCTATCTATCTATCTATCTATCTATCTATCTATGTGTGTGTATTTATACACTGATCAAGCAGAACATTATGACCACTGATTGGTGAAGTGAATAACACTGATTATCTCTTCATCATGAAACCTGTTAGTCGGTGGGATATATTAGGGAGCAAGTGAACATTTTGTCCTCAAAGTTGACCTGTTAGAAGCAGGAAAAATGGGCAAGCGTAAGGATTTGAGCGAGTTTGACAGGGGACAAATTCTGATGGCTAGAAGACTGGGTCAGAGCATCTCCACAACTGCAGCTCTTGTGGGGTTTTCCCGGTCTGCAGTGGTCAGTATCTATCAAACGTGGTCCAAGGAAGGAAGAGTGGTGAACAAGCGACAGTGTCATGGGCAGCCAAAGCTCACTGATGCACGTGGGAAACGAAGGCGTGTGGTCCGATCCGACAATCTACTGTAGCTCAAATTGCCAAAAAAAAGTTATTGCTGGTTCTGATAGAAAGGTGTCAGAATACACAGTGCATCACAGTGTGCTGTGCATGGGTCTGTACAGCCGCAGACTAGTCAGGGTGACCCCTGTCCACTGCCAAAAGCACCAACAGTGGGTACGTAAGCATCAGAACTGGACTATGGATCAATGGAAGGAGGTGGCCTGGTCTGATGAATCACGTTTTCTTTTACATCACATGAATGGTCGGGTGCAAAATATGGACACCAGAAGAGCAAAACACCAGGTACTGGTAGATAGAGCAGTCACTCAAGACTAAGACCAGACTGACCAACCTGAGCAGTGCCTGGACTGACCACAAGACAGTCTATGACTCAATGCCGAACACATGGATCCTGGAATTCCTGGAATTATACAAGATCAACAGGAACCCAAGAGCCTTCATCAGGAATTCAGAGGAAATGTGGAGAACAACACTAGAGACCAACTTCAAGCCAATCGCACAAGTCATTATCAAGTATGGGATTTACCAAGGAGATGCTCCATCCCCACTGCTGTTCTGCATAGGCCTGAACCTCCTCAGCCAGATCATCAACAAGACTAGCTACGGATACCGACTACAGAATGGAGCAAACATTAGCCAACTCCTCTACATGGATGACATCAAGCTGTATGCCAGGAGTGAACTAGACATTGATCCACACCACTAGGATCTATAGCAATAACGTCGGAATGTCATTTGGAAGACTGGAGAAGTGTAGTCGGATGGTAACAAAGATTACATTTTTTATACTGTCTTAGAAGTGAGTTAGAAGTGTCCTATACTTGGATAAAGGTCATAAATTTAAAGCCAGTACTAGCTAGCTTGTTAGCACACACATACAAACCATCTCATTAGCGCTAAGTAGCAGACAGATACAATACTAGAATTTCACTAAACAGAAGTGGTGCACAGACTTTTTGGATGGGCAATTAGCTGCATAGCAACTAATGTTAGTTGTCAGCTTTAATTGCATTAAAAGTGCTCCAGAAGCACCAGCACAGCTTAGAGGTCCGGCTCAGTGACTTAAATTAGAAGAGGTAAATCCTCATCAGCTGTATCTATATGTCAACTGAAGCAACCACACTTCTAACAATGAAAGATTTAAACCCTAATACAGTGCAGATGGGTGAGTTATAAAATAATTCACCCCATGTACAGTTGTCACAAAGATGGAGATTAACCATCTAAAAAAAAAATTAATTTCTGCTATAAAGTTAGATATTTTAGTCTATGGGGACTGACTCACTGTTGGAACCAGCCTCAAATGGTCATTTGAGGAAATGTAGTTTGTAGTACTACCTCACTGACTTGATTGTTAACCCCCTCTGGGTTTATGCTTGTACACATGATGTTTACCCATGGGCATGGGGCTCATGGTTTCCACATGTATGATGATAATCATATTGTTGCATCAATTTAACATAATGCTAAATATTCCAAAACGTCAGACCTTCATCGTTTTCCCTACAGAGCAATGAGCCGTCTCATTATTCAACATTAGTCATGAACTCCACTACTGTATCACAGAAAAGTGACCCAGGATCTGTTATTAAAGCGCCATTCAAAGTACTGCTGATATTTTTATATCTGTTTTTTTTTTTATATCCGCTGTTTTTATGCATAACTCGTTAAAACTGTGCCCTGAAAGCATCTTTTGTGTGGGTATTCTTAGGTTTACCTTGACTCACATCTTACTTGATCTGATGAGATGCTGGAAAATGCAACTTTTAGCTTTTTTCCACGCTTGTGAAATCTGAACTCCTTACAGCTTCTCTACCAAGGCCGATAATAATTTTACACTACATCATTTTGTCAGGTTACAGGTTCTGTTTACACTCCAGTAGCCGCAAATGCGCTACCCGAGATAGCTTTCCCCAAACACATTTACCCCTTTTCCAAAATGCATTTTCTCCCGCAACGTAATGAAGTGCATAATAAACACCCTGTTTACTGGACACTCAGTAAATCAGATGCAAACATTAAAAGATCAGCAAGAGACACTTTTCAACCAGCTCCCGACGCTAGCATTAGCGTAATTATCTAGAGTACTGTTAACTGAGCTGACGAATCAGTGGGTGAAGGCTAGAAATTAGAAGCTTGTTTCTGCTCCATCCCGTTGAAATCCAAGACCCAGTGTTTTGTAGATTTTGAGTAATGGGATGGATGGAAAGGTGGAAAACTCGACAGCTCTTTGAGGAAAGAAGTCGTTTTTTTTTTATTTTTTTTTATGAATTTTTAGTTCCTCTCTTCTGGAATGATTCTGAACATTCATGTTGTGTTGCTAGTGTTAGAATGACCTTGTTGCAGATTGCCAGCTTTGACAAACTAAGGCCAAAACTTCAAGGTTTGGTTACATACGAAACCCTGGATGTCTGAATACTTGGGCCTGAGTCATTGTTACACTACGGTTCCATGGTGTTGGCTGATTATTTTGATTATGCCTTTGTGGTGGGGGAAGCTGCAAGAGAACTGGAGGGAAGAAGATCAACAATGCCTCCTGGGGATTCGCACCACAGGAACTATTAATCTAATGATCCTTAATTATATTATGAGTTGTTAGTAAAAAGTACGCAGACTCATTATTGGCATACGAAACCCCGCAGGGGACATGGGAAAAAAAAAAAAAACATGGGAGAAAAAAAAAAAAAAAGAGGCCCTTTTG
>JAVDPK010001822.1:443368-455229 GCA_034780415.1 Cichlasoma orientale | reverse complement strand
GTAACAAAACTGAATTCTAAATAAAGGCGACTTTTGCTGGTAATCTCTCGCCAAACCTTTCATCCTCACGGACACTGACGTATCAAGAGTAACGCAGAAGCGCATGCCCTAATATTGAAAAGTTTTGCGATATCTCGCAAAAGTAACTCGGGAACTCGCAAAAGTTTTGCGAGATCTCGCAAAAGTAACTCGGGATCTCGCAAAAGTTTTGCGATATCTCGCAAAAGTGCCTCTTTTTTTTTTTTTTTCTCCCATGTTTTTTTTTTTTTCCCATGTCCCCTGCGGGGTTCCGTATTGGCAAGGCAGAGATGTGACAGATTAATTTCAATACTCTGACAAATCAATAAAAGAGTGGTCCATTTTCCACATACCTGAAACCTTCTCTGCCTTCTGCAACCAGAATGAGACCAAAAAGCTAAGACAGACTGGACAATGGGCCACAGGTGCCCCTTACAGTCATGCTCTGATTGGAGAGTCAGGGTTAATGCTGCCTTCAAGAGTACCAGTCAGGTGAGGAAAATACCCTACTACACCTTCAAACTTATGTATAAAAACACGTAGGCATGTTAACAAGGTGAAAAGCTTGATTTTTACTGGATAGGGTCAGTTGTGTGCTTGCAGTGCCTTTTTATATGATAAGATTTAATAAACCGTGCAGAAACACCACATTTGCATTTTGTTTTCTTAGCTTATGAAACGTTACGGTACATGGGATATTGCTATTGGACAATTTGAAAGACAGAAACAGTAAATTAATTGCTTTAAGCCAGCAACACTGGCATTTTTCCTAAATCTTATTTCTTTCTGAGGCTTTCTTTCACTTTTGTAATCCACTTTATGGTGGCAGGAAAAAGCAATTCCACCAGAAACTGAGCCATTATCATCGAAAACACAATTATTTCCCACTGTTGTTATTTCCATAACAGAAAATGATCCAGTAATAAACAGGATGGATGGAGTGATTTTATCATTATGCCCACAGGCTCAGTGGCACCAGTATTTAAAAACCAGTGGAAGACTTTCACCAGTGGAAACAGCTCATCTTTTTCATTCGTTTCAGTCAGCTCCGGTCCTGATTCCATTCACTATCCTGGCAGTCCCAGCCAATGGGAACCTAGACATGATCACAATAACGCAACTGGAGGCACTGTGGGAAAGGAGAGGCACAATCCACCGAGGCCAGCGTAAGCACACACACTTTGGTGAATTACGCTGGTCGGGGGCTTACAAGGGTTTCCAATGAGCCAAGAAGAGCAAAGAGGGGAGAGTGGGAGGGCAGGTGGGGTTTCCTTCTCTTCGCAAGTTCGAGAGTCCAGACGTGAAAACGAAAGGTGAGTGGCTGGTGGTGTGCGCCAAACTTGCCTGGACGTCCTTTTTAGACGTTGTAGCAAGAGAAAGTCTAGCAGGCAATGGTTCTGAGAGTCCAGACAATCTTATGTTCACTGTGCAGAAAAGAAAGCAAATATACATGTAAATGGCTTAAAAGTGTAATACCAGTATGTACTCGTATATATAAAATGGACATTGTGTCATGGTCCACTATCAAAATCAGTTGTCAATCAAAAGAAAGACATGCATTTATTTCTTCACTGCAATAATCTGATAGATATTTCTTATTTTGTCTCACTGGACCTCTATTGTACACGGGGACAACATCAACATGTGTTCGCTGCAGTTTTTGGCATCATACCTTGACCAGTTTTGACCCAGGAGATAAGATTGTTGCTTCAGCCATGTTTGCTGGGTTCTTCCATCTTTCCAGAGAACTTCTGAAGCTCAGCTAGAGCGACTGCTTAGATCTTGAAGGACCTACTTGCTCAGTTTGGCGAGAGGGAGCGCTCTAGAGTGTGTGGTGTTGCAGTTCTGTTACAGATTTCATGTCCTCGGCTTGTCTTGCTTTCCTGTTTATTGTAATAATAAAGGTTTTGGATAGTGCCTTTTAAGGCCCGTAGGCATCATAGTTTAGATTTAGCAAACCCACACATTAAATACTAGTAAGTGGGCTGAAAGGTCCATGTTATTGGGCTGAATGCAAAGGTTTGAATTTTAGTGTTTGTCTGGTAAAAAAACCAAAACAATACTGCACAAGTCAGAGACACGAGATTCAAAACTGAAATGCTGGTCAAAAATAATACCCAGATTCTAAGCAGATCACTTGAAGGCCAATATAATAACTAATCTCCATGAAGCCATTAGGACTGAAGAAAAGGTAACACATCTACTGGGAACAGAATTGGTCCAAGGACTCAGCCTTGAGGGACCCTGCATAGCAGAGATCTCTCATGGGAATCTCAGATAAACTCAGAAAACAGAGCAGGATGAGTAAATTGGTCGGGTTGAGACGCTCCAGGGCTGAAGTTTAATGGGCTGACCCCATTGATTTAGCTAAGAAAGGAATTTGGAAACTTGTGACAATCATCAGATGCGCCAGGAGAACCAGACTGAGTGGAATAAAGGAGTTGGTTGATGGTAAATCATAGTTAATAATTCTGTCCTGTGAAGATAGTAAACAGAGATTGTTTTCTTCCATCTCCATTCAGCCTTCTTACACTCTCTTCTATGGCGACAAATATAATCACTAAGCCAAGAGAAAGGATTGACAATTTGGGCCAATCTGTATTTTAATGGGGGCAATGTTATCTAGAGCTAATGAGCAGAGACCACAGTATTAAACCAATTACTCAAGTCAATTAAATCTGGAAAACTTGTGCTGATATGAATATATTAGAGAAGAGAGTAGAAAAGCTAGCTGTCGAGGGTTCATTAAAGAAGAATGACAATACGCTAAATCAGACATATGCAGGGAGTTTATAGATAGGCCAAGAATAAAAACAAGATCCAGGATGTGGCAGTAATGCAATGCAGATTCTGTGGCATTCTTATGAAATTTAAAGTCATCTACCAAAATAATCTGGTCAAATTTGACGAGAGATAGGAGAACACCCGTGAATTCATTCAGGAAATCAGTGCTGGATTTCAGTGGAAAATTGAGGTAGCAGCAGAACATTAGGTTATGTGGAGGTATAATAAAATCAAGCTATTAGTTAATAATAGGTGATGTTTGTTAAGAAACAGAGTTTTCTTGCTGTCGTAGTGTAAAACCTTACATGCTTTGGCTTTGTCACCGTGGGTCATAAAGTATAGATCTGATTGGGAAATGCCAGAATTATTCATAATGCAATTAAGTGTGCAAACATTTAAAGGCTCTGAGTACTTTTGAAACAATGCTACACACCTAATTGGGATACCTACTGATTAAAAAAAAAGTGTATTTTTGCTTTTATACTTGTTTAAAGTCAAGAGGAAACAATGTTCTTTTTGTCAGCAGAACTGAGGTCAGCTTTAAATGTGAAAGCTTGCAAACTCTCACAAAGAGTTAAAAAACAAACAAAGTGACTTACAAGGTTGATTTTAGTAGCAGCTGATTATACCAGGGTTACCGGCGTACAAATAGCGCGCCACCTCAAGCACTTTTGGCACGTCGTGTGGTTTTACAGTGTTAAATGTCACTCAAAAATGAAGGGTAAAGGTAAGGCTTAGTATTGAATGACTTGGCGTTATTCACACTGTGACTTTAGCTAACATTTACTATTAACTGTCACAGGTTTTTTTCTTTATATTTCCAAAAAAAAAAAGAATTTTACAGGTAAATAAAATGCTGTCGTTACACTAAACAGAAGCCACTCTGTCTGCTCCTCTTTCCCTCAACTACACTGCAAAGCCTAACAAGGCTGCTCAAAGTGGCCTAACAATTGACAGCTGCTGGAGTCCTCTGGGTTCACTCCATGGAAACGTGCCTCAGAAAGTAGACCTCAAAGAGAAAATAATTAGTGGTGTGAAAAATCAAAACACGACATAACAAAAATAAATTCCTGCATTCTCTAGTCTTGCACATCCACCTCTGCAAAGACACCATGTGTTTCTCAGCTCCCCCACAGGTCATAGACACTTAATAATAATGATGAAAATAGGGTAGATTTGTCTGTGTTGGCTCACTGCGCAGCCCCTTTTAATTTATATTAATTGGCGAATATGCACAGGAGAGTCGGTCACTTGCTAAAAGTTAACCAACTGTTAGTATTTGTTACAAACTGTGACTGTGATACAAATAGAATGGAAGCTTTCTCCAGCACTTCAGATGTTGGTTCTAGCGTGGTGTTTTGCCCCTGCTTTTACTTGCCTGTCTGCCTGTCTGTGATTTGGAGATGCGAGCCACTCAAGCATGCATAATGGATTCAGAGAGCACTGGGACTGGATACTATTTTCCTCTGGATATTATTTTGCCCCTTCCTTTTTTTTCCTTTTTTTTTTTAAAAAACCTTTTAATCAAATCGTATCACGAATCTGCTTCTCAACAGAAACCTGGTTGAAGTGCACAAAAGCAAAGTGGGTTATTGCTGAGGACAACAGTCAGAAGGCAGGTACCAAGTTACTACAATGAATCAAAGCCTAGCCTTTTAGCTCACCCCTTCATCAGGTTTCACTAAGATATCGCAGCTACAAAAGCATAAAAATGTCTCTAACTTGGTAATGACACAAACTAGGGCGTGTACGTGATGTAATATTGTTTAAATGTCTAAAAATGTAAAAAAAAAAATGATTAGAAAGTAGTTGGCTGGAAAGGAAATATCGCTGTCGTGATCCTGGGCCGTTCGCCCGGTGTTCCTTATGTTTCGTTGAGTTGTGTTTGTAGTTGTGTTTTAGGATTTTAGTTTGTCATTGTTTTCTGTTTAGTGTGAGTTCCTGTTTCCCTCATGTTGTCTTTCCCGCGGTCTGTGTTCAGGTGTTTGTGTGATCCCTGCGGTGTCAGGTCTGTGTTTGATTCCCATGTCCTCCTCTTTGGTCAGTGTTCATGTGTCTGTTTTGTTTCTCATGTCTTTGTCCCTTGTCTCGTGTTTTTGTTTCTGTTCCCAGTGTTTTCCTGAGTGTTGTGTGTAGATTCATGTTTTGGTCAGGTTTAAATTCAACTGCAACTTCCTGCAAATTCAGCATGCGGGTGCACGTCACGCCTACGAGAGGCAAAGTATGAAACGGAGGTGGATAGGCGGGTCTGTTAGATGCTTTGGTGATATTGTATTATATACACTCACTGGTTACTTTGTTAACTATATCTGTTCAACTCCTCGTTAATTGAAATATCTAATGAGCCAATCACAGTAAATGAGTGCATTGAGGCATGTAGACACAGTCCAGGGGTGGCGCTGTGGTGCAGTGGTTAGCACTGTTGCCTCACAGCACGAAGGACCTAAGCTCAAATCCACCTTGGCCGGGGCCTTTCTGGGTGGAGTTTGCACGAGCATCAGAACACATATGTATGTTGACCCACCTCAGATACGTCATGTCAAGCTTTTTAAAACGTAAAAGCCAAAACCGACAAAGCAAATTAACTATTAACAGTAGTACCAGAGCTGTTTTCTAGCTCCTGCAGGGGGATCCTGATACATTCACAAGCCAAAAGAGATGCACAATATCCCTATTGTGGCCTATCTCAACGGGAAAGAAGGCTGGGTTATTTGAAAGCCTGGGCCAGCCTGTGCTCCACAGCACTAACTGAATAAAAGTGGCCAAATTCTCACTCCACTCCACACACACACATACTGGTAAAAACAAGTATAATGTGTACAAAACGTGGCTGCTCTTGTCACGTTTGCATCTCCAAAATGTTAACTTGTTGGTGATTTGCTTTAATTTTTTGGGTGTTGTGATGAGCTTTATAGATTTATATATTATAGCCCATTCGGTTTTAAACTCCCGCTCTTTCCTCTCCGCCCTGTTGGTTTTGTGTAATACGGCTGCCCTTATGCAATCCTTCATACGTAGGACACTGGCCATCTGGTCACACCGTCATCGGTATGCATTAACAGCGACCTCCTAGGGAAACATGATGAGTCATTCTCCACCCTTTGAAAACATGTATCCTGGGTATGGTGAAACCACTGAGATAAGGGGAGGATAGAGGGAGAGAGTGATGTGGAGGTAAAAGTAATGACTAGGAAAGGCTGGAGATGAGAAATTAGGCTGTTCTGTTGAGCGTCTGTGTTGAAGCCAGAGAGAGGACGAGACAGCTAAGGGAGAATATCACTCCTGGAGTTCTGGGATGAGTCACCAAAAAGGCCTTTGCTGCCTTTTGCTGTTGTCTTCCTTTGGAAGTAAATTCTGTAAGAAATTAGATAGAAATAATGGGGGGGGGGGGGGGGGCGACAACTGTCATGTACAATATATCTGAAGACACAAATATGAAGCAGATTTCAGTAATGTGCTGCTGCAATGAAAAAAACGAGAGGGGGACTGGAAGAAAAAAAAAAATCCAATCGCTTTAGCAAGGAGCCTCAATTCTGAATAACTTCATTATAGCTGTAAACAGGATCACAAAGGTGTGGCAAATGAGGGTGAATTACCAATTAGCAGCATGTGTCAGCGGAGCCAGAGACACTTATGTGAAGGGATTGACCAATTATAGCGAGCAATTACGTGGTTAAATTGGGCAGAGAAAGGCTTTGCTTTCAACAAGACCTCACAAAAAAAAATCAAGTGGCATTAAAAATTCTGTTGAGAGTTAATCGCCTGTTAATGTCAAGACATGGATGAAACTCTGAGGTCTAAGGTGTCATCAGTCACAACCCCAAACCTGACTCTAACCCCAGCTGTAACCAGGCAGTCAGAATATGACTTTTTTTGCTTTTATTAAATGGTTCTTCGTGTTTTCTGTGCGGAGTTTGCATGTTCTTCCTGTGTCTGCGCGGGTTCTCTTCAATCCAAAAACATGCTAGTTAGTGGGGTTAGGTTAATTGGTGATTCTAAATTGTCCATAGGTGTGAATGGTTGTCTTTTTCTTTGTGTAGGACCTGTGACAGACTGGCAGCCTGCCCTGGATGTAACCTCTCTCACGACCAGTGGTAGCTGGGATAGGCTCCACCCTCCCCATGACCATGAATTAAATAAGCAGAAGAGGATGGATGCATGGATGGATGGATGGATGGTTTGTGGGCGATTGTTCGTACACAGCTCTCTTATGATCCTGCTGCAACATTTGAAATGAGTTGGATGTAGGTAGGCCACTCAAGCAGCCTTCCTGTTGACTCTTTCTATGAAGCGATGCTGATGCGGTCTTGCTGAAATAAGCAAGATCTTTCCCGAGAAACATCATTTGCATGGCAGCATGTTTGGAACCGAAACCTCTGTAATTATTATACAGTCCAAGACAAAAGTTTAAACTTTGCCAAGATTCCCATCATGGTCATGCTCTTTGTGTTCATCTGGATTCCAGCTTTACTTACATTTCACGCCACATCCGAGCTTTTTTGACATTGGAGTGATGTGATTGGGTGTTACTAGCCATCTGATTTCTGAAATGGAAAGTGCTGATGGATGATTCTGATCAGCGCTCCCCATTATCCTAAAATTTACATATATATTGGATGATTCTGCACCTAACAAATGACTTTCACTGGAAATGAGAGATCTGAATAAGCATCCTGTCATACAGCTGCTGTTTTTTAAATGTTTTTTTTTGTTTGTTTTTTTTACCCTTTTCATGATCTTTAACCCCTTTTCTGTGTTTTAGTGCCCTGAACATACCCACACTTCATCCGTAATTTGTCAATAATAAGATGGATCACCACCACTCTGCCTAGAGACAGCTAACAGAGCTGGAGTCACTCGCGGAAATTTTCAAAGGACAGAAAAAAGAAAAACATAATTATTTTTGTGCTCGTTGTTGAGGAACATGCTGGTTTCTGATAGGCCTGTGTCATTCGGCGTAACTAGCCCTGCTGCGACCTGACAAACCAATAAATAACACTTCTCAAAAGCAAAAGCTTACCATGGTGTGTGTTTGCTGGGACTCCAGCAAAGAGGTAAATATATTCAGATGTGGTAAAAACACGATTAAAAATGTCTTTAAAATTAGACATCTAAGCTAAATGGATTAATTATCCAGTCATAAATTAATCCCTTTGGTGGTGAAAATAACTGAGTTCTATTCTAAAAAAAAAAAAAAAAAGAAAGCTGAGTGAGTGAGAAGAGAAAAAAGGCAGGCCGCTGATGCATTACCAAATCAATAACACTCAGCAGGCTTTTGTTGGAAGACAGATTCAAACACAGTATATCTTGAAAGAGCAGCTCCTTCAGCATTTCAGGGCAGATTTGTTGGTTCTCTGTGAGGCTATACATAAAATGATCCCCGTTAGTCCGGTTCGGTCAGCGAGGTTCAAGAAGCCAAAGCACAGCAGCAAATCACCGAGACTTTTTTTTTAAGTACTGACGCCAGCAACCCGATCCACGGTTTGAAAAGCTTATAGGTAACATGCACATTAACTGATTTTCATGTGGGGGCTGAACAGAGTGAACACATTAACATATCTTATTGAGCGTGTTAGCAAACAGCCGCCTAATCACGCGCCCAGCAGAGCAATGCTAGCATTCATGTGGAGTCTTGTTTCATGGGTTTGTCCTTTGTGACTTTGTTAGAAGTGAGTTCAGTGTTACCAACATACAGAAACTGTACAGTGGGACATTATTATGATGCAACACACAGCATGGTGGCATTTCTTTTTCTTTTTGTAAGATTGACTTTTGGCTATTCTTTGTTTCCTGTTTTGAAACATTTCTTGTGTGTCTCTCGTGTTTTATTTCCTGTGTTCATCTTGTTTCCTGCGCAGGCTGTTCTGCACCCACTCTGCTGTGTGTGTGTGTGTGTGTGTGTCCTCTTTTCTGTCGTTAAGCTTGTTCTGATTGATTCTGTTTAATCCAAATCTTTTACAAAGTCCAAAAAGGGTCCCCAAACCTTTTCATGTTTGTCCCTCGGTATATATTTGATTCTCTGTAGTGGAAGGACGGAGATAATGTGTCTCTTTGGAATAAAAAAAACCCCATCATGGTTTATAATGTATTGATTCATAATGTTTTTTATTAAAATTGTGTGCTTATTGATATAAACCAAGCAGAAACAGCTCTGGGTACATCTTTTCAAGTAATGAATACTCTGATCACGTCCCAAAATGTTCTAATTTTAAGTTCTAAGTGTTCCATAACCCCTTCAGTCACCACGTACATCACTTTCTATAGTTAAATAGTAACAAAGTAAATTATGTTTTTATACTTGTATAACTTCTACACTGTAGAAATTACATTTAGATTCGATTAAAAACAGATTACATTTATCCCCGGATTCTTTGAAAGATGTGACGATGTAACACAGATCTTGATCTCTGGTATTTAAATAAACTTTATTATAAACAGTATTACATTATAAGCAGTAACAGAAAATGATTTATTTCATTCATGTGTTATTTCACGGAGTTACCTTCACAACATTATACCGCCCAATTTACATGCTCAAAAAGGAGAAGGACGAAGTACAAACCTTTGTCGAAAAAGGTCATTTTTAACAGCAAAATGTTTAGTTTGTTCAAATTTAGTGACTCACACACGTTGAAGTTAGAGGCTACAAAGGAGTGACATTTGAAGAAATGGTCACTTTGCAGGTGCAGGTCAAAGGATTTTCCTTTTACCACTTTGATAGCACTTTGATACCATACAACTAGCGTAGGGCATCTTAACATGGTCTACAAAGTGGCTGATGATTCCGGTGCCATTTAAGCCCAATACAACAGAATAAATGTCACGAAGGCTCCTTTACCCTTGGCTCCCCTGTGCAGGACCACCCTGTCATTTTATGCCTGGCATTCTACCTTCCCATCCATCCACCCATTCATTTTTTTTTTTTACCACTTATTCAATTCAGGGTCATGGGCTGCTGGAGCTCATGCCTAATAACAGTGGATGAGAGACAGGATACATCATGTACAAGTTACCAGTCCATCAAAAGACTAACAGACAGACAACACAGTTATCTTTTATTTTATTCCTACTGTTAAGCTAACTAATATTATTAGATGGCATTTAGAAGATTATGCTAAACTACAATATCATTAATACTGAGTTGGTTAGGTTAGTCAGCTGACACTGAGAGAGAGCCTGGATAAATGGGCAGGGTCGCGTCAGGAAGGACATCCAGGATGAAATCTTTGGCCAATCAAACATGCAGATGATTAAGAATGAGATTCCGCCTCTGGTGCTGTTTTCTAACAGGGTGCTGGTGGAAACTGTGCTACTGTTGGCCAAAGATGAAGGAAGAAGAGATGGGGTAGGCACGTTTGGAGGCAGCGTTTTCAATTTCCAGAAATGGAAGTATGATAACTAGTGAAGAGACTGTGCTGAGAAGGTGGAAGGAGTACATTGAGGAGCTGATGAATGAAGAAAATGAGAGGGAGGGCGATAGATGTAGGATAGTTAGTGAATCAGGAAGTGCAGAGGATTAGATAGAAGGCAGTGAGGGCAGCTATGAAGAGAATGAAGAGTGGAAAGGCTGGTGGTCCCGATGACGTCTAGAAGAGGCAGTGGATTTTTTGACCAGATTGTTTAATACAATCTTGGAAAGTGAGAGAATAGCGCCCATTTTAAAGATCAAGGGTGATGTGGAGAGCTGATGAGATAGAGCTGAGAGTTGATGAGCCATACCACAAAGATATGGGAATGCGTTATGAAAGCATATGACCGGGTGCCAAGAGAGGAAGTATGGTACTACATGAGGAAGTCAGGAGTGGCAGAGAAGTATGTGAGGGTGGTGCAGGACATGTATGAATGTTGATGTGTGCAATAGGAGTGGAAGATGGGTTCAGGGGGTGGGATTATATCAGGAATTGCCTTTGAGACCCTTCTTAAATGAAGTCAGGCAGGAGTCTCTGTGGACTATGATGTTTGCAGATGACACTGTGATCTGTAGCGGGAGTCGGGAGAAGGTGGAAGAGAGCCTGGAAAGGTGGAAGTATGCTCTGGAAAGAAAAGGAATGGAAGTAGAAGTCAGTAGAAGTAAAACAGAATACATGTGTGTGAGTGAGACAGGTGCAAAGGTGACCAGGAAAGGAGCAGAGGTAGATGACATTAAGTACCTGGAGTCACCGTCCAAAGCAATGGGCAGTGCACAAGAGAGGTGAAGAAGGGAGTTGTGGAAATGAGTATCACCTGTATGGTTTGGAGAGAATGGCACTTAAAAAAAGGAGAGTGGAGCTGAAGGTGGCAGAGTTGATCATGCTAAGATTTTCTTGGTAGTGACCAGAATGGACAGGATTAGAAATGAGGACATCAGACGGACAGCTCAAGTTGAATTTGGAGACAAAGTTAGAGAGGCAAGGCTGAATATGGAGCTGCCAGGCAGGAAGAAAAGAGGAAGAGCACAGAGAAGATTTATGGATGCAGTGAAGGAAGACGTGCAACACAATGCAGCAAATATCATTCTTTGCACGGACTTTGTGCACTTTGCAAAATATCTCGTGGTCAGTAATTGTTATGGCTGCTTTTACCCGAGCAAAAACAGAAATGGCATTTCTGGGATATCTTGATAGGTGGACAGTGTCTGACTACAAAGGTTTCATTATTTTTCAGAACTGATCTTGTTTCTTTGTCAAGAAATGCTTTTGTTAGCATCTGGAGTTTGCCATGTGTTTCTCTTAAAGGTCATCACTACCAGACGAATTCACATAAAATGGACAGAAAGCCAACATGTGATTCAGATCAAAGAGCTTGAAGAACAAACACTCTGTAAACAGGATCTGTGTCTGACCGCTCACAGATGTGCAAAGAACTGCATACATACAGCGTTTCCCAGACAGATCAACGGGAACTTGAAAAGGCAGCAAAATCTGTCAGTGCTCACCTGCAGCTGTCACTTCAGGCATTTAAAGGGAAGCTTCTTATCTCACCCTGTGCACACACGCGCGCACTCACACACACACACACACCTGTGTAGATTCACAACTAAAACTGCGTGCACATAAAGTCAGATATGTGCATAAGCATCC
>JAVDPK010001822.1:395185-418604 GCA_034780415.1 Cichlasoma orientale | reverse complement strand
CCCCCCCCCCCCCCCCCCCCCCCCCCCCCCCCCCCCCCCCCCCCCCCCCCCACTAAAAGGGGCATAGGTATACTACTCACGTTCTCGCGCCTCGTTAAGGCGCCTTGGTTACTGTGCAAAATATGTACCCGTTTGCTCCTTTCCAGTGAGCACAAATGAGACATTTAGAGCGTTTATCCAGGTTTTTATCAGCTGAACTAATTCTGATTCTGAATTTCAAGAGAATCCGTCAGTATTTGGAAGTCCTAACATACGTAAGAGCCTTCCCATTGGTGTGAAGTAGGGAACTGAAAATGTGTAATTCAGAATAAAAATGTAAATACTCAGTGTGCCAGGTTGCTAAGAACCTGAGGTGTCCGAGTGAGCATAAATCTAAAAATACAGAATCAGAAGCCATCGTTATAAATGGACGTGTTGCGTTATTTTCTTGAACATCCGGTGTGACACGGTGCTACTAAAATCAGTTGCATCTTCGCTTGGTCTAAAAATCTTCTGCGTCCATCTACCAGCTGTAAACTCCAGCGTAAACTGGGTGATGGAATCTAACTGCTCCACCACTTTCCCTCTCACACAGCGGCCCACCCCTCTCGCTGCCCGGCTCCTTTGCTTTCGACATCAGCCCGGTCTATTTTTAGCTCCATCCAAGGCGGGCGGGAGAGGGAGAGGGAATGACACAATCCCTTATAGACTGGTGGATGAGAGGAGGAGGCGGAGGAAGGAGAGAGGAAAGCGTGGGTGCTTTTCAGGATGGGTGCTCATTTGAATACTCATAGAAAGCAGCTGTGCTCACAAAGGTTGTAGGATGGGCAACGAACGTGGATTCGGTGGCGAAAATCAATGGAGGGCTCAGCCTCTGACAGTTGTGGATGATTTGTGTGATGAATAAGTGGCACATTATAATGACTTACATGGGACAGGATGATGTGTCGCAGCATTGAAAATAAAAGTGAGGGATAATTTGTCTTGCCCGAGTTTTTTGCGGTGGCATATATTAAAGATTCTCCACTATGTTTATGATAATCTCATTCGTATACTCGTTTGCCTGCTTCGTATTAATCTTTGCACATGTGGCAACAGTTTGTCCTTTGTCAGAGTTTTCTTGAGCTGTCACAGTGACAAACATGTCAACTAAATATGAAATACAGTTTTTGATATTAATTGTTTCCTCTCAGTTTAGTTAAGAGGAACCTGACATTAATGGGTCAGTGAGTTTTCTGTGCCAAGTCACCACGGTAACTTATGCTGAACACTGACCTGGCGGGGAGCAGGTTGTGTTTAGAGTTTCGTTCTAAAAGTGGACGCCGGCTCCACGCTAAACCCCGAGATTTACGATTTCCTGCAGCATTAATCTCCTCTTTTATCTGCAACAGTGTGCAGATAAAAACAGTTTCATCATCATGTGATAACACCTCTGATTGGAGTGGGCTGCGCTCATAGGGATGGTTTTGTGCGGAAGAAGAGTCATATGACATTTTAAACGCCCCTTTAATGTGAGCCTAAAGCAGAAAGCCTGGCTAGTTGATAACCATTACTGTGATACCTGTTAGCTCAAATTGGGGTTAGGCTTTGTCAAGCCAGCTAATGCAAACAAAAAAAAAAGCCTGGCTTTGTTGTATACTCCTCACATTTACTACGTTTGTGTCTGTTGCTATGGTAATGGATGCTGCTGGAAAGTGCTGCTATCATACTGATACATGGATTTATAATTTGATTTTTGGACAATACGAGAGCAGGTTTAAATGTTTGAAATTCCAATGAACTCTTGATGCTACGCATACTTCTTTTCACCCTGCCCGAAACTCCATTTTAGCTTCTGTCTCTTTAAGAAACCCCTCCCCAAAAAGCCTCATCTGCACTGATTGGGAGTTGGTGTAACACAAGCCAGGCAGCAGGTTAGCTGTTATGGTTGACCCCCAAAAGACTGGATGGCAGGATGCAGCTTGAAATAAGTTCAGCAGTAATTGCCTACTTACCTGCAGGTACAACAGGTACGTATGCTGCCGCAAAGTTCAATGGTTAGAGTTCCAACTTGTGTTTTCCAAAGGCTGATGCACCAGGAATAGGACTCACCTGCATATTGCAGGTGAGTGTGAATGAGGAATAGGAACAGGTGTCAGCTGGAGCCTTTGGTAGGCAGAGCTAGTCCACACACAGGATAGAGAGGAAGAATAGAGAGCAGGTAGGGGAGAGAAAGAAAGATGGTGAGTCAGCAGCTGAAGGACAAGGGGGACGATGACAGTAGCCCTGTAAAAGCTGTTGAGTGCTAATAAAAAGCCTTTTAACCTCATTAGAAAGCCATTTTGTTCCATCGTTATCTCTTTTACACCATAGACAGTATAGAAGATGGACGTAGCTCCCAGGTCTGAAAAGTGAATGTGGAAATGCCTTAAACCTCCATTCTTTTTAATTGCCACCGGAGGCAATACCTGGAACTGCAAAAAGATGTCCTGGCCTATAGACGTCTTATGGGAAAACTGCCTCAGTGCTAACCTGTGTAAACGCTGATGAAGTTATGGGATCAAATTTTTGTCATTTTAAACTTACGAAAGGAAAATGATCCAGGACACCGAGACGACAATACTCAAGCATTCAAAATGGGACTTTTGAAACACGCTTTTGAATGAGCGCTGAAGGAGCTCCAGCGAGGAAATAATGCCAGGTTGCAAGACAGCTGGCTGCATCTGGTTTCGGTTGAGACAGCTGTTCACGCTTTGTTTACCAAACTTGTAGCTCGGTGGGCATTGTGCCGCTCTGTTACGCAGTGACATGGATAAGTAGCGGAAGCAAAAGCTGGCAGAACAAACGGACACCAGCAGTGTTCAGGACGAACATTACTAACTCGCAGTTCTAAGTGAAATACTGTACCTTGATAAATTTGGGATGGATGGGTCTAAATTGTGATGCTGCCTTTGGCAGAATGAGCCGCTGCACCGGCTCTCCAAACGCTGCGCGAACGCCTCCGCTAATGACACCGAATGTTCGGCAGCAGTTTCCCAGTCGGGTGAAAACAAACAGCAACCATAGAGCCTGTTTCAAAAATCAACCTTTGCATTTAATTCAGTGCTTTAGAAGATTAACAGTAAACAAGAAAAATGTACACTCTTACACATATTTCAGAAGGACAAAAATAAAACTTTTTGATAAATATATTTGGTATTTCTGTTGCTTTAAATAAAGGAACCATATCAAACTTCATGCACACCACAGCACTCGCACAGACTGAACTCGACTGAAACAAACTGCAATATTTCCATGTCTTCTTTTTTTTAGGCTACTATATTACTGGTGCCAGTAGGCCTGCACAGCTTACATTAAATGTACCGTACATAGAAATATTAATGTAGCAAGTGAAAGGCACTCAGAGAAAAGCTTGAACATGCCAGTAAACTCAAAGCAAATTGACCACAACCACTTAAGCAACTGGATAGTTTCATTCCAAAACCACTTTTTTTTTTAAATCTCTGTCCTAAAATTAATCATGTGCTTCATTTTAATTACAAATTTCACCATATCCTGCAAAGGTACCTCACATTTTGGAATGGAACAATCACAAATTGCAATCACAGCAACACAGCCGAAAACACTACGACCAGAAACCGAAACAAAAACCGGACTGCCTCTCTAAATCTGTGTCACTCAAAATAGAAGAGACATAAATGATATAAATAATCTTTACATTCTGTACAGGGATGTTCATAAGACACTCACTGTCGAAGGTACATTCAGAAATGTGGCTACACTCTCAGTACCTACAGCATTTATGATATGTCATTTAGAAGAATACTCAGCATCGGAACAAATATGTGCGCGCACAAATGAACACATCTACACGGCGAGGATCATCTCCGCTCTTATAAGCCAACTGTGAAATAAGCTCCATGAAGCTGGACGACTGACGCGGAGCGGGACGCACAGCCGCATACGTGCGCGCGCGCCCGTGCGGCCTCTGCGCCGAGTGATAGTAACTCCATCCAAAAGTTGGAGGTAACAGTTATGAGTTAAATACAGTAACAGCTACAGCTGACACAGAGCTGCTGGGTTTCCCGCACCTCCTGCTGCGAAGGACCATAAACTACTACACTTATTGTGGTCGGCTTGCTGCTACAGTTTGGCCCCGCAACTAAGACGGAGGATTTTGCTGCTGTTTCGAGTTTTGTGGTTGTAGTATGAGATGTTCAGGACAGGTTTCTGCAACGTGCACCGCTCATCTCACTCCACGCTCATCTTATCAATGACGAATGACAAGGTAAATTTGGTTAAGCCTGTCCCCAGGGAAGAATTGACTAGGTAATATGGAGAGGAGTGAAGAATGGAAGGTACGTAAAGGAAAAATTGATTTTCCCCTCACTGCAAACACCTAAATGCCCAGCAGCGTTGCATGTGTTTGGCTCAGCAGGAGTCGAGGATCAGAGGAATCAGGTCATCATGAAGCCACTATACACTGCTCTGTAATATATGCATGTAATGGGAATTCTTTACATACAGTGTAAAAATGTGGACTATATATATAACAGATGGGTGTAGCCACGCTTACATCATTCGCTGGTTTGTGGGTTTCCATTTTGAAGCCTTGAATTTAGCATTTTAACCGTCGCCGTCTTGTTTTTTTGGGGGGGGGCAAGCTGTCACAAGCAAGGGGTACACGTGACCGAGAAACCAAGGGCTCTGCATGGCCGTATGGTAATGACTCGTCAATCAAGTTACCCCATCTTTCCATGCATTTTCAATCAGGTTTCTTTTTGCCACAGGATCAGTCACCCCTTGCCGGCTACTAGAACAAATTGGCTTAACTTTGTGGTCTCGGAGGCTACACCCATCTTTCATATACAACATGTGTACAGTTGATCTATGATGAAGTCCAAAAATGCTGATGGAAAGCAGTTTTGCGTGGGCCGTTTCCTCCGAAAGATTAGTGCTTCGCGGAGCGGTGATTTCTGTCTTCTATCTTAATCTTCGTGGCAGGAAGTGTTGATGTTTACGCCTGATGACGCCAGAATTTGCTGCAGGCGGAGATATTAGGAATGTGCACATGTAAACTTGCTGAGTATGCTAATGCATCCTGCACGATTTTGCCTTCTTCCTCAGACACGACCTCTCACCGCTCCCAAGCACTTTCACCTAACGAGGAGGCGCAGTGGAGACCGAGCGTACGTGCAAAAGGGCACCTCTGTCGTAGCGAGGGGGAAAATCATGTTTCATTTACGACTGCAAGCCAGGACAGCTGCCGTCGTGTGCTTCTCTTTCAGTAATTCAGTAATAAAAATTGTTGAACTGAAATGCACAGTCATGAATGTCAGATCGCTTGTTTAATACTTTCACTCTGGCCACTTCTGAGGCTGCCCTAACTGTTCCAGAAAGGCTCGCCTGGTCATCGTTAACTCTCCTGTCCCCCCGCACAATCGCACCTCTTTGTCCGGCAACCTGCAGCAGAACGATTCAGAGGTATTAAGTACTGTAACTATTCCTGAAGTGCCTCTCTTTCATGCATTTTCACAACACAGCGAGGCCAGCCTCGGAGCAATGATCTGTAATGTACGTTAGGCTCTGCTTTCGTCCAGGTAGATCCATTACTGGAGGGAGGTTTGGGTGTAACGCATATTTTACCCTGTGTATCTGCTCGGGATGGTGGGGCCTGTGCTAAAATGTTTCTCAAGTTGAAGGTGTTACAAAGTATCCCTGGCAAAACAATAACAACAGTATCCAGCTTTGTATGGCCCTACAACTCTGTCTTCTTTTTTAGTTGTCCTTATTGAAAGGGTCCAACTCAAAGTGCTCTGTCCCCACTAGAATAATGCCCTCCATCACAAAGTACCCTGATCAGCAGTGAAGAATCCACCTTCCTTCTTTTTCCTCCTCCTCAGTCTGTGGGCCCTCCAGCAAACAGCTGCCACAAGCAGCATCACAACGCCAACACACAGCAGTGCCACTGACACCACTTTGGTCTGGAGCAGCGTGTTAAAGGTGAATGTCACCCCAGTTCCCGCCATGCCAATTACTAACGATATAACGCCGAACGGGAACACGCAGCGGTACCAGGACTTCTCTGTCCCGCCTGTAGCCTGGGCGAGTCTCTCCAGCGTGGGGAGAGACTCTGGAGGTTTGGCCGAGCCCCTTCCAACACCCTCCAGCTCCCCTCCTTCTCCACAGCCATTCAAACCCTGGTTCTCAGAGTCAGGGGGTAAGTTGTTGGCCTCGCTGCTGTTGCCGCAGTCCAGGTCCGGATGAAGGACCGGGGCTGGGGGCTGGCGGCCCGAGGAGCAGCCCATCTCAGAGCTGCTGCCCTTGGGCGACGAAGGGAGAAGGGCTGCCCGTCAGCAGCGGGGGTCCTCTCAGAGTACGTTCGATGATTGCTACCGCCGCTTATGACGCTATAGGGGGTTTCTCTGAAGCTGCTTCTAGTGCTGTCAGTGCCAGAGAGGTTGCTGCTGCTGTTGTTGCTCTCAATACTTATCGCCAGCATGTGCCTGCAACTGGAGACACAGAGAGAGAAGACCTGAAAATAGAAAGCAGGAGATGGGGGGGCAAAACGGAGAAGAAAACACAACTACTCAGCAAACATTCCAAGAGGGCTGCAAACATTCCCATAAAAAGGATAAAAAGGAAAAAAATCAGCAAAAGCTAGAAGATGAGGTAAGAGATCAGCTACAAAGAGGAAGCACTCACCCTTTATTTTCAGTATCCATCAATGAGTGAATGTTTTCCGTGCAGCCTCGTCTCCTGAGTGGCTCGCGGCAGCAGAAGCAGCACCACAGTGTGTGTGCGTGTGTTGTGATGCCGATGTTCATAGACTATATAATCACAGAGGAGAGGAGGTGGAGCCTGCTGGACGTGGCAGACGGGAGGCGAGGATCTGATTGGCTCCCCTGGCAGAGTGATTCGGGGAGGAGGGGCTGGGATGAGGTTAACTGTTCAGCGGTCTCATTCACTGATCTTAATTCATTATTTAGTGTGACATGGAATTTGAGATCCCCCCTTAAAGGCGCTGCCTTTTTCCATAATCAGCAGAATCAAAATGACACCGTGCTGTTTACAAAAAGAGAAAAGATGAGAAGCAACAATGGACGAAAATACTATGAAGCCGTTTGCATTAAGACACCTTGACTTGTGCAGCATTCTGCATGTGTAGCTGTGTCTTCATTTTCCCCGCTGCTGTCACACACATTAACGGGGTTATGTGAAAATCTCCAACATCTCCAGTTGTGTTACAAGACCGTGCAAGATCTGCACCCCAGGGGTGATGATGGAATATAATTACAGTTTGGCAGAGACCTGGTATCTCCAATCTGTCACCTTTTCAGCATCAAAACCAGACTTGTCGCCGGCTTGAATGATAAAATTGTGAGATTATTCAGCGGAGTTCTTAATAGATTTAATCAGCCAGAGCGCTGACAAATCCATAAAGGTCACAGAGAAGCCAGGCGTAATTAGTAAAGATTAAACAGCACCCAAATTGTTATTAATGTTTTTTTTCCAGCAGCCATTTGTAATTCCGAATTTAAGTGGAAACATTATTTCACATTAAATTAGAACGAGGCTGCCCCCCCCCCCCCCCCCGTGCTTCTGTCTTTGTGTTTCCCTGCAGAAAAGCGCGATGATGAGCCTCATCATGGTCATGTTTGTGTCACGTTTCTTCCCTGGGAACGGCTTCTGTCACGTAGTAGAGCGTTACTTTATCAGTGCCTGACACACACAGATCTGTATCTTCCATAATTATCTTCCTTCTCGAGACATTGAAATGTTCCAATCTGCAGCATCTGCTGTAATTACCCCCACGTCCGATTTTGGCTGATATCTCACGGGCACAGTTCCTCTGGAGGGAGCTTTACTCTCATTGGGTGAGTTAAACTGCAAATTTCCTGTTACTGAGGTCCAGTAAAAATGGCAGTGGGTACCAGAAATTAATATTCAAACTGAAACCACGCAGGCTGAGCACTGAATCTGAGGTGGGAGATGTTTGTCATGCAGCTCCTTCACTAACTCATTAACTAACCACTACACAATGACGTCAGAAGGCACTGAGTTGCACTGCACACTGCAACTGTTTGTCTAAATGACAATAATAACCATAAATGGATTCATTCACTCAGTGAGCAAATGTAACATTAACTGGCCTCAGGCATGTGCCGCTGCTCCTCAAAGACACAAAAACCTTTTTGCACACCGCTGATTTTTAGTTGCAGGAACAACAGGTGAGCTGAATCGCATTAATGATGGCTACGTTTGCATGAAGCGACACGGGATGTTTTATCAGCACGCCGGCAAGAAGGGCTCTGAAAGTGGCACGACAAAACACAATGCAGTCATTATTAGTGTATAATTATTTGCACCTGTGCTTTCTCGGTTGTGATATTCTGCTTTGCTTGTCAGATGCAGTCAGTCAAGCTCAGAAGACTTCATGCAGCTCATAGTGCTAAACTACAATTTGTGTTTCTTAGTCTAACAATAAATATTATTTAGTCTTAATTGTACCTGTTGCTAGCAATGAGCTATTATTAAATATTATTAATCTGAAGCCTTGAAATGAGCGTTTCTGCCAATAACATCTTGGTTTAAAAAAAAAAAACGAGTGTGATGCTCGTCTGACTGTGAAACTGGTCGCTTATTGGCTAACGACTTGTCAATCACTAGTGATTAGCCAATTAGCATACCATGGATCGCTATTTTCCCCTTTGTCGTAACCACAGCTATCGCCATCTGGTGGCCTTCAAATAGAATGCAGGGTTGAAGACGCTTTTGCACTGACTTAATTTTTCCAGCCCGGAAGCTACGTTCACTTTTTATACCGTCTATAGTTAGTTGATAACTTAGCACTAAAAAATAATAATCAGGGAATCAGAAGGGAAGCCAAAGGCAGGAAGGAACAAGAGACACGAGGAAAAGCAATTATCAAAATAAAAAAGGAAGAGGAAACACGGAAGACAAGGGAAAAGACAAAACAGTGAGAAAGCAGCATCGTGACACTAAGAAGATAAGAGCATCAGAAACATGAGAGACTAAGCGTTCATTTAAAACATTGACCACAACAAGAAAAATCCAACAAGAAACCAGCACCCAGACAAATGCAGCTACTGAAGCAAAAACAACAGCTGAGAATCTAAGCTAGCATCTGATGGGGTCTCAACATGAAACCTAAAAGCCATCTGGGAAACATTAAAACAGTCTGAAACTAGTAAACATGAAATAAATAACTTTAAAAGAAACGTTATGCTCTTGTTGTCAGCTCGTTTTTGGCCATTTTTGAACACCAACTGAACAACAGTGGTCTGTTTCTTTGATGATAAATCATCTTTCATACGACAACTGTTGCTTTTTATTCAGGCAGGAAACAGCTCTCCTATCTGCCGCTTGTACATATGGGCCATATTTTTTTTGTTTCCTTCCTTTTTGTTATGAAAGCTGTATTGATGCGTTTTGTTGTCACCCGTCTCGATGACATCTTCTCTAACCTGAAGGCAAGGTAACCAAGCTCCATAAGCAGCCCCCAGGTGAATGAATACCCCAGTCTGCAGCAAAAAAGAAAAAAAAATCCTTATGTTTAACGGGCCTTTTCTGATGCTTGTTACACCAAATGCCCTCAGATGCTGTCAAACAGTGTGTTTCTGTATCAGGGCCACAGAGAAGCTGTTACATATAAAGATAACCTCCTTAATCTGGAGATGAATCGCTCGAGAAAAGCGCTGGCAGCGAAGGTGCCGTTACCTTGGTGTAGAATAAAAGGCTTGCTTTTTTTTGTGAGGCGCAACGTTGTTGTCTGTGTGTTTCTATTTGAGGAAGAAGGTCAGTCTAATAACAGAATCCTTCAATAAGGGTTAGTGTGAGTGTTTCAACAGACAAGGGGCGGGGGGTGAAAAAGTAAAGGGTGGGAGGCGGAGGCGGGGGACGGATGGATGGATGAGAGCTATAGAAAGATCTTACATGCTACTGTCCGCTGCGCTGTCGTCACCCGTTCACGCTCTGCAACAATGAGGAGCTTTGTGCCGAAGATAGGCATGAAGAGACACACGTACCCACACGGGCACACACACACACACACACACAAAACCGCCCACTACGCACACACAGACCGAGAATCCTTATGGGTCAGTGGAGCTGATGATTGTTTATCAGAAGGTGAGATGAACAAAGAGAAAATAAGTGGCAAAAAATGTGGGAGCTGCGCTTCCATGTGCTGCCGCATAGTTGACAGCAACACCAGGCGGTGTTGTTACAGACTGCCATTATTCTTCAGTTTGGGGTTGGAAACTGAAAGTTAAGCATCGCTGCAGTGAATTATAACAATGAGAGTGTGAGATTTGAAAGGTAACGGGATTCATAAAACTAGTTTTCTGGCTGAGCAGCCTGAGTAAGAATTAAATTACTACTAAATTACTACATTCACGTGCACACACACAGATGAATGCTCAGATTGATATAATGTTTCAAATAAGATGCTTATAATGTATGATGTGTACAGGAGGCATAAAATACATTTTTATGATTTTACAGGATTCCTCTGGAATCCAATGGAGACACCGCTGACAATCCCAACCTTAAACCCTCACTCTAACCATAGACAATCAAAAATGTAGTTTTTGTTAAATTGTTCTCCCACGTGTTGGCAGTAAGGTCACAAAGGTAATACTCATTTTAATTGGCACACACTAAAAACACATTTAAAATTTCATCCACACATTATTAGAAGCTTTCAGTGAGGCCATGACGCCACTGTTCACTGAATGAATGAGCATTAGAAGACTGTTAAAGGCTCGTGAGACGTTTTCCGTTGATTGGACGCCAGTGAGCGAAACGTCCTGCTGGAACACTGGGCCCTTTATCTGTATGTCATATCTTTTGACCCCGCAAAACATGAGTCTAGACCAAGCACCCCCCTCATCAGACAGTGTGACCCACCATTCTGCAATAATCACTCAGGAATGGCTTGAGGAACACGACAGAGAGTGAGAGGAGTTGACACGGCTTCCAAACTCCCCATGTTCCAGTGCCTCCGTAGGCTGCCCCTGAACAAGCCCAGTACATGGACACCTCACTCCACAAGACAAAACGGATCCATTGCCAGTGACACACACACCCACGTCCCAGGGCCTCACGACAGTTTCCCCGAGCGTGGGTCAGAGTTGTTTTGCCTGCATAAGGCCTTACTCGTGCAATGCAGGTGGTTTGTATGTTGGGTCTGATTAAGTCCATGTGCTTGTTTATCTGGTCACACCCAGATCGGCATATTTTCTTCTCGTCTTTTCTTCCAACACAACAAACTGTTTACCTGCAGCGGGGCTCGTACGTGGCCCGGGGCCTTCCAGGAGGACGGGAAACTGGTGAGGTGCTGCGATGGGCCTTGGCAGGTTGAGTGTTAGCTTGACGTTCATGCTGTCAAGCCCATCTGGCAGTGACTGGTGCCAAATCATGTCCTGTCAGCCTTGCTTATGCTGCCATCCACCCACATCCTTATGAACACTTTCAGGATGTCCACTTCTCCACTTGTTCGTCCTGTACCTTTTCCAAAGTAAAATGTCAGTGTTGTGGTTCGGGATTATGCATAAAAGTAAAGTTTCCTTTGTAATGCTTACATAACTAGATAAATAAATAAAAATAATCTTTTTGCTCTAATATGTTGGATTCTTTTCAAAAATATCTTTTACCTCAAGCGGCATGCAGCCAGTACTATAGTGACCCATGAGGACATGTTGATGGTTTCCTGGAAATTTGGATACTTTTCAGGCTACACTTAAACCATCAGTATGTGTCATTAAACCATGTGACCTAATGGGCGAAACATTTGACTTCTGATCAGAAGATTGAGGGTTTGAATCCCTTTGTGTCTGATGCTGTTTCAGGAGACAGTATGGTGCTTTATAACACTGAGTATTGTGATGCTGTGTTTTTGGATCCATATTTAGATGAAAAGGTGGATTATTACTACTGCGCAAGCTTGGTTAGGAAGTTTGGTTAGCAAGCTGTATCCATTAACTGTGCAGGTGCAGTGCACAGACACTGATATCTGTGAATTAGTGCTAAGTAACACTGAAAACATAAATGGCTTGGATCTCCTGTGCCACATGGAAAGTCATGATATTAGTCAAATAATTCCAATAAAATACTCCCAAGGGTACCAACAACACAAAGAGAGCAGAAAGGTCAAGTTTAGCGACTGCAATCAGTGGCGGTGGGTCCTGTACGCACCCCAAACTCCAGTATCCAAATGTATAGGTTATAAATCAATTCACCAACATGGGGGTCTATGAGGATTCACTTGCTCCTGGAGGCAGCATCAGGTGGCCACTGAAGGCACTTCCATGTTGACTTCACCTGCAGAGGCTGCCCGCTGGATTTCATTTGAAATGCTACGCTGGCTAACGCTACCTTCCATGTTTGCTTAGCAATAGCGTGCAGTATGTTTTGGCCTGTAGCTTTTTTGGTCGCTAGTGCCATTGCTTTGCCAGTGCACATCTGTGAATATGCAAAGCTTCTACAGACACACCGAAGACATCAGCTTCCTACATCCACCACGTCCACCTCCTGTCTGCTACACTGCAGCGCATAGCGCTCCATTCCTTCAAAACAAGCACTGCCTCTGATTGCAATCCAGCTAGTGATTGCATTTCACCGAAACGTAATTGCGAAAGCAACGCACACACAAGACAATAAGAAGTCTATTCGGCTTCAGTGTATTGGGGTCAAGGCAAAAGGTCTCTCGACAGATAATATATAACTGCTGACCTTGGCAACCGAAAGCATCACTAGATATCACTATAAAGGTAAGTGGGGCGATTTTTCTAAGGTACTACTGTAGTAGACCAAAAAAAAAAACAAATAACTTTTAATGCGTTGTTAGAACACTGATCCACATTTACATACTCATGCAAAAATATTTTTAAACAATAGGCTCTGTAATGTAGCAAGCACCACCTACAGAAACCTCAGCTATAAATCAAATGATAAGAGCATCACAGTAAAGCCCACACTGCTTTAAAAGTGTGAAGTCCTCGAAAACAATGGTCCCAACGATGGATAAAACATAAAGCAGCCACAGATTACCTCTTTAAACCTTGTCTGAACCTGCCTCCTCTTGCTGCCCACCAGCACGCCCAGGGGAACAATAGCTCTTTGAAGCCCCCCCCTTTCCATTTGTAAGAATGTGATTCCCGCCACCTCCGCAATTCTCATCACTAATGCTAACTTTGGTGTTTTAGTTTTAGGAGTAAAATTACTAAAAAAAAGAGGGAATGAGAAATTCAAAGAAACCCAGGGAGGCTTAAAAAAACAAGCTGCCAACAATAAAAAATTATTAGACACAAATGAAATTGAGGGGGGAAAAAAAGAGAAAATTGCAACACTTAGAGAAAGACGACTGCACAACAAAAAGCGAAAGAGAGTCCAAAAAAAAAAAAAGAGATGAATAAATTAAGTCGGACTTGACACTGAATCACCCTGAAGCTGAGAAGATGGATATCGACAAAGATGGCTGGTTGGTTTATTCAGATTCTAACAGGAGGAAGAGAAGAGAAGACTGACAATCATGTGTGGGAGTTTGTGGGAGTTTCAATTAGAATAAATCTATATATGAAGTTTTTTTTAGCGCTGCAATCTTGTCGGTAGTGAAACGTGTCTCTTCAGAATCCGGCAGTCCTGACAACTCGCAGATATGATAGTGTGCTGAAATCACCAGCTTGCTAACCACGCGCAAATCACGTGATTTCAAATGGACACTTTCACTGATGACATAATGTTATAAATTCTAATTTACAAAAGCGGTCTCCGTTGGATCGATGACTCTTTTTTTCCCCCCTTCAAGGCTTAAATTGATTTTACTGCTCCCTCGTCACGCTTCTCATAATCTCCTGATTTCCCAGCTGTCAAGATGTAATTGCTGTATGTGCAAACCTAAATCTGCAGGACGTCGGGGGATGCAGAAGTATTTGGTTTGCGATCGTGATAGTAAACTATTCCCACAACTGTTCTGCATACAACAGCTTACAACTGTGAGCTGCAAACATCTGACTACAGGGTCAGTCCTGTCATGTGTCTTTTTGTATGTAAATGGGGGTTTTAGGAGTACAGACACAGATACCTGCTAATGAGTGCACTAATTCCAGTATTTTATCAGAAACATAATAATAAAAAACTAAAATGTTACTTGCCAAAATTGGAGCACAGGTTTCTGGACTGTTATAATTTAGGCCCATCAAAAAAGGTTACTGAGCTTCCTCCACTCGATTCTGACATGTTTTTACAGCGATAAATGCTGACGGCTAAAGAGAGAAGCTGAAAGAAGAATAAGAAGTTTAGTAATGAAAGAGTTCAACAACAACATCTGCAATAAGTCATTGAGGTAACTACAGTGATGGACGTACAGTAACTAGCTGAGGGGCTAAGTGGCTGATGGAGATTGATAACAGCAAATTTATCGACTTTTGCTGCCAGCTGTAAAGAACAGTCTCACTTGGAAATTCCAAACGACTGGAAACATCTTAAGATCCTGCACTTACACTCACAACACACCAATGGTTCATGATGTTGCTTAATGCATATTTACTGTATAGCCTGTACGGCTTGGTTTCCACCTGTGTTGTGTATCTCAGTTTGAAGCAAAATATAAGCCTCTTTTTTTTTAGTGTAACAGCAGGGCATTTCATTAAAAAAAAAAAGAGAGAAAAAGCAGCTGATGACGCCGGCGCTGGCCCTCTGGAGTCTACAACAACAATTTGGCAGGGTGGTAGCAGCAGGGCACTTGTAGAGAGTTGACTGCTGTGATAGGAAGCATCTGGTCAGGCCAAGCTCTAGCTTGGGGGCACCTATCTGAAGCATGCGGAGAGACACAGAGAGCTACTCTAAGAGGGGCTACAGGTCAAGCTGACCTAGAACAAGAAGTTGAAGAGAATCCAAGGGTTACAGAGACCAAAAGTGTTTTTTCGTACCGGCGTGTAAACATGTTTTGTTGTTCTGCAATGTTAGGCATTTTAACTCAGAGTCTATGGGGAGTGCATCACTTTTGGAGCAACCTTCCTGTGGCCATTGTGTTTGTTGCTAACTTACCATGATATTCCCATTCATTCACACGACTGCTAGATGTCGTCTATAAAACCCGTTTCTTTTCATTTATCACTGATTACAGTGGATGGGGCGATGTCTCACAAAAGATTTACACCCAGGCCCCTACAAGCCGCGTCTTGATTCAAACTATGGCTCATGTGACCCTTAATGTCTCGCATGATTACAGCGTGGGTCAACAACCAAAGTTTTTACTTGTACAACATGAAGTCTTAGGTCTTACATTTTAATATTTTTAACTGATCTTCTTAAGCTGGCGTCTTCTCACATGGAGAAGACACAACGAACCCATACAGACAAGAATCAGCATCACTTATCTGCATCCTAGGCTGCATATTCTTTACAAATCACCAGCACGATGACATCATATGCCACAGGAATGGAACCATAGCGACAAAGCCGTGATAAGGATTCAGTTATCTTTTTGTTGTCAGTTAATAGTATAAGAGAGATAGTTCTTCCTTTCGGCCGCATCTCTGTGCTCTGCTGAGCCTGTAAACAGTTTGACATAATTTATAGCAGTTTAACATAATAGACTGGAGAAGTAACATATGCACTGATATCGAACAGGATTTTATTTTTTGTAGCTTTCAGAGGAAAAACCAAAAAAAAAAAGGAAGCCCTGCGAGCGGTGCACTGAAATATTTAGTATGTATGAATCTACAGTCGTCAGTTCTTTGTCTTAAAAGGTCAGTCGACTCATAATGGGGAAAGCGTCTTACTCGATTATCATCAGTATTCTGTATCCGAGTCACGGGGAAATTATGGATGGGTTCTCCTGCCTTTATTTGATTACAGGCGTACTCATTGTTCCATCGTGTGTTATCTTGTGGACTTGGAAAATGAGAATCAAATGAGGTTCAAGCAAAGCAAACAAAGCGCACAAATATTACACCCATGAAATCAGTCTCTGCTTCTCTCCTGTCACCAGCTACTCCCGATGACTCATGCACTACTCTAAATTTTAAGCAGACAAATAATCACGACTTGGAGAAGGAGAAGCTGTGGGTGTCTAAGTGCAGTCTGCTGTACCACACACACACACACACACACACATGCTCATAACAATGCGGCGCACACACCCCTTTGGTCACACCGAGGTCACTCAGACGGTGAGTTAATGATACTGATGCGATGATGCCGTTGAAGCCGGATGCTGCTGCTAGAGGTGTTCGCTAATTGGCTGGGTTTGCAGGCTTTCTGCCGCTTTAGGTTTTCTGCTGCTTTGGAAATCACAAACATGACAAGCACCTCATACGAGGACAGTCACTGTAGAGGTCTAGATCCTCCTTGAACTGCACTCCTTGATCTTTTTGAAAAAAAAAAACCCAAGCAACCGGGGGCTAAGACTGGATGTGCACATGATCGATCCAATAAAATATCTCCACATGTAGCGATTCTTTATGACTCAACCCTCCACCAATCGAAGGCTGCACAGTGACAGGACTGTGCAGCCTCGTCTCAACAACAGCCTTTGGAAAATAACTGGATTACTGTAGAATCTTAAACTTTGCCCAACATATGTGTGGGGTCTTTTAAATGTATTTTAGATACTGATGTGCAAATGTCACCAAACAGTTTACAGCTCAACAAAGACAAAAAAAGAGGATATTTTGGTTATAAAACTGATCAGATTTAACGTGGTTTATTATTTATTATCCAGCTGCCACATGTACGTCAGCGTGGCCGAGCAGCAACCCTGCCGCACTTTGGCTGCATCTGAAAATGGATATATTGTTTGATATTTTAGTCAGATGTCTCTACTGGCTGCAGCACATACTCACCTCTCTGTTCCTACATCGTCTGCTTAGATAAAAAAAACAAACACACACACCCCCCACCCCCCCTCACTCCCCGAAAATATGGGAAATACATCTTGTGCATTTATTGTCTGTGTTGGTGAACACGTTCTAAATGTTATTCTTTTAATTGATTCAATAAAATCACACCGTGGCCTAACATGTTAAAGAACAACATATTAAAGAAGTCTATGATAAAATTGAATAACAAAAACAATACGATAACAAATACATATATTTAATGTGCCTAGATGTAAAGAAAACTACATTAATAGCCGTTTTAGTAAGAAACTGCTACTATTCCAAATAATCTGTAAGTGTATTTTAGAATTCTCTTCTACAGTCGCAGCTCCACTTTATTTTCTCCGTGATTGACACCTGTCTGTGGTGCCTACTGATGATATGACACGTGACACAATCGCAGCTTTTCTGCTCTGAGCTGTGCGGGCCGCAGTCCCCCACTTCTGACTTCATCAAGAACGCACATTCAGTAGAATTTCATCTGATGTGAACCTTGCATGGGTATATCTTTAAATATAATATATATAAAGTATGCACACAGGAAAAGGGGAAAGAGAACAGTGCCGCTCGCTGGTGACTAAAGAAAATACAAATCTTATCAAACATGCTTTCATTTAATGTATACAATTTGGTCCACATAGAGCCCTCAGCCAGTCCACCTTATATCATTTATTAATTCTAATGAACTTATTAGAGTTTACTGAGTTTACTATGGGCCATTCAATGAAACCAAATGATGTGAAAGGAAAGTAATGAAGCTTGGTGGGTGTGGTCTCAGGAAGCAGGCACACCTGTTCTCCAGCTTCAGTCAGCAACACCTCTGCTTCCTAAATTGCTGTTCTCTTTATGGGACAGTGTAGTGCAGGCTGCTCCAACTCATCAAGTTGGGTGGCAGTGGTGCTCACCCTGCAACTGGAAGGTCGCTGGTTCGAGTCCCTGTCTGAGCGCATGACAGGGACTCCCTGGTTAATATACTTAACCCACATTGCCCAAGTGTGGGTGGTCGGGCCATAGGCGCAAACTGGCAGCCATGCTTCCGTCAGTCTGCCCCAGGGCAGCCGTGGCTACATTAGTAGCTTACCACCACCAAGTATGATTGAGGTGTGAATGAATAGTGCATGAAATTGCAAAGCGTCTTTGGGTGCCTTGAAAAGCGCTATATAACATTAATGCATTATTATTATCTGCTTCCTCTAGTTCATCAGCTCTGTACTTACCTGTCTGTCCCCACCTGGTTTGTAGGAAGCCTGCTACTTACTTACTTGAGTACCTGCTTGCAATTACTGCTCTAAAGCACCGAGTACTGGAACTCAGCCGTGGAGAAAGAAGAGAGGCTCCGATTCCTGTATGATAACTTACCTTACAACACTTACCCAACATTGTTCCAGCCTGCAAACCAGCTTCCAGCTGTGATACTTGCTCACTGTTGTTGCTCATCCTGATGATTCTGTCCATTAAAAGTGTTAAATGTTTTAGTCCTGAGGAAACACATCATCTTTTAGCTACATGCAACATTTAATCTTTAGGCTTTCTGAATGCTCTTTCCCCCGCCTGTGGCTGTGGTGTGCTGGTGTGCAAACAAGTACTCCCTGAAAGCATGAATTGTTTGCTTGAGGATGCCGTGGACGCGGGCTTGTTTAGTTTGGCGTGTCCACAGGGCAGATCGCAGCCTTAGACTGCAGGATGCAGGATGGGTTTAAAATTCACAAAGGGCTAGATTTGCTTGCAGGTTTGGATTTTGAACTGTATGTTGGGATATAGACAAATGCATAAGCAGCGTCTGGAGCTGAGATGAAATGTGCAACAGACTCTCAGTAAGAACCAAAGAGTGAGTTTTTGTGCTTTAGAAGGTTTGTTCTTTTATACAGCGAGTGGTACTGGGTATTGAATATATTATATACTGAATGTTCCTCTGTGACACTTATTTTATGGGCAAGATGAACCAAAAGAGTAGCTTGCCAGCCAAGGACACGTTGAAAAGAGAACTCTGTCACAGAGCTGTTTAAAGTATAATCCACCCAAGGGGGGGGGGGAAAAATCAGTAGCTTTGTGAGTGGACTGCCTTTTATTAATGTATATATATTTAACATGGAATTTCCCTCCATCAAATGTTTTTGTATATATAAAAAAAAAAAGAAGCATGGATTCAAGCTCTTTTGCCCCAGGAAGGAGATCCCGCAGGCTCGTCGGCCCTTTTCAAAGCACAGCAGCAGGGAAACAGAGTGGCGGCAGGTTATCATTACTGATAACACTCTGATGAAGCAAGGGGCTGCAGGTCACATGAGTCACACTTGCTAGGAAAACTCTATTACAGGAAGCTCCATTTGTACGCTCTCGTTATCCGTGCTGTTACTAAAACACACACTATATACAATATGAAATAAAAAGGAAAATAATAGGGCATGAGTAAACGGTCTCCAAATGAACCACCGACTCCTCTTTAATATGATGACTTTTCTGTGTTTGCGTGTGTGATAAATCCACACTGAAGAAAGGACTGTAGCTAACAGAGCTATGAGTCTCACTGCAACTCTTTAACATTTACTTAAGTGGTACCAAATCTAATCATGTGTCATTGTGTGAGCCTTAAGGGGCGTCTATTGTACAATTAAAGCTATAACTATTATTCTGGGCAGAAGCCAGCAGAGTGCTCCTTTCATTAAAGGAAGATTATGTGTACCTGTGGGTTGACCTCTTGAGTTCCCGTGCAACCTCATGAGCAGGTCCCTCTGACTCACTGCTAAATTTTGTCAGGAAATAGGAAAGCTCTCAAATATCTATCCATTAATCTGCCCATTATTTAGTCAGGATCAGGCTTCCTGTATTACCTTTCCTTTATTCCTTTATTACCTTTCTTACACTGGACCATTATTTATGGAATAAAAGTAGTAAACACCATCCTACATGTGATGCACCGTCTGGCCGTTCACAGAAAAAAAAAAAAAAGATCAACATGAACAACAAGGAACTCAGATCACTGTGTAAGTTATTTCATCACTAACGATCTGACTAACTTACCTAACGAACCTATTGTTGCGGCTATCTGTTCTATTTTACTGTGGATTTTAATTTCCAGTGTTTACACTATCCTTGGTTAGAAAAGGGGGTTTAACAGCCTATGAGAAATGCTGTACTCCCCTTTACCCCTGGAGGCTACAGAAATTATACCTAATGCTGCACACATGAGGTGAGCACAGCTACAAACCTGCTCTGTATCTTTGGGTCTGTGCACCCTGAAGGATTAAGCTCATGTACGTTGGTATATATTGAATGTTTTTAGCCCAGTAAAATGAATGCCTGTTGTTCCTTGTCCCAAACTACTTTAAGTGGGTTTATAAAAGTTCTTTGTAAGCAAACAATATATAAAAATCAGTACAGGTGAAGTTATAGTTGAAGGAAAATCTGTCAAGCGTGGCTCAGTGGCAGGCAGAATGTGGACCCAAATGCAGGACTCAGTAAGCAGGAACACGGCTGAAACTCATTGGAGAAATGAGACTGGGGAAAGTAAAACTGAACACTGAACACACGGGGCAAAGATACCAAAATAAAACAGTAAATAACTAAACTAATCACAGACAGAGACTTGAAATACACAGGTAATAACGGGAAGGCAGGAAACACCCAAAGAAAGACCCGAACACACTCAATAATAATCTTGTTCAGAGATGCTGAAACCCTTGCCTGTACCTCTAGAGCATATCTTCAGTGAGAGAGAAGAGAAAGGCTGCCAGATCAGCCTGGGAGTAAGTACTTTTATTATTAAAATAGCCAGTGAAGCTAAATCTTACCTACAGACAGGTGGTGAAGGAATTTGGGCTGGACAGCTGACTCTACAGACGTGATGCAGCAACATGTTGAGACTGAAGGTGACGGCCACCCTAGGACACTGAAAGACCTCAGCTCAGAGACACTTTTAGTTACTCAATCTCAGCTCACAGTTCTATTCTTTTTTTTTTTTTACTAAGTTACGTGTCACGGATGGTGTTAAATGTTAAAGTACCTTGACAATGCAGAGTCAGGTCAAGATGCCTGTTTTTGTATTCTGACACTCTACTTTTTGTGTGTTTTGGATTTCATTTCAGCTTTTTTTTTTCTTCATACTTCGAAAATCGTAGCTAATTTGCACAGAATTAAATCTCATCATTGGTGCCACTGCATCACAGTCTCATGATGGCTCGCTGCTTAGAATCCTGATCCAGAGAAAAGCAGAATTAAAGGTCACTTTTACAGCAGGCTTTTAGCTAGTGCTAGTGCAGGCTAAGTTAAACAGCTGCAGCTACAAAAGAGTCTGTTGAGTCCAGTATTCTTTCTTGCTTGTTATAGTAACTAAAATTTTGCTGTATGTTGTGTTTTGGTACCTTGCTGTGCTATGGACGGGCTTCGGGGGTCGAGGCCCGTCCAGTAAAGTGACTGTGTCCCTTCAGCTGAATTCTATTGGTACATTTCAAGTATAAGTTACACAAATTCATTCATTGTCAGCGCTCACAGTCAGCTGTCCCAGTGTGTGCTGAGTTAGTGGATCCGTTTTTGCACCGGAATAAAATGTTTCTCCTTTTTTGAATGGATCGCCTACATCGTTCTTCACAGCGCACAGTAAAAATGAGTTATATGTGCGTTTGTATCAAAAACATTCATTCAGCAATTACCTGTAAATTAACTGCTGACTTTTGAGTCCACCTGCAGACCTTACCTTGACATTTTCCCTTTGAATCACCTACAAACAAATGATTACTACACAATCAAAACCATTTTTTTCTGTTGAAAATCTGAGATGAAACCTCCTGATACCTCCTGTGCCTAGTATCCTCTCCTCGAAGATTTAGAGTCACACTTCATAGTTGTTCAGTTGCGGTTTGTAGGCTTTCCTGGAGCTGTCCAGGTTGCTTTTCTGAGTACTGCTACTATAAATTGTGGTCAACTCGGGTGTGACGTCACTCCCAGCTCCAAAGGTCCGACATACAAAGTAAAAAGGAAGGCACCACATGTCATAGTCCAAAACCAATGGGTGATGTCATGGTAGCTATATCCATCTCTTGCTGCCAGCTTTGGGTTAACAGCATAGGTCGTGTTTAGAAGAATTAGCTTGTTCCTTTCACAGGTGCTTCTAGAGCAGGGGTGGGCAATTCCAGGCCTCAAGGTCCGGTGTCCTGCAGGTTTTAGATGTGTTCCTGATCCAACACACCTGAATCACATATAGAAGTCATTAGCAGGACTCTGGAGAACTTGACTGCATACTGAGGAGGTAATTCAGCCATTTGATTCAGGTGTGTTGGATCAGGGACACATCTAAAACCTGCAGGACGCCGGCCCTCGAGGCCTGGACTTGCCCACCCCTGTTCTAGAGCTTTAATGTTGTGCTGGCAACGGTGGATTCTGGACAGAGCACAATTTGCTCTTTACCACCACAATCTTGTCCCTTCTCGCAGTAAGTGAAAGTAATGAGCGTATCATGGCCATACTGAGCCATGAGCTTGTTCTCGCACTGGAACTCCAAATGCAAGCATAGATAATGAGAGTATGACCTTAAACAATATGATTTAGTGTGTGCTTGTCTTCGTTTTCATTAACTTCAGCTCAGGAATGTGTCATGTGTTGTTTATTGGGCTAATAACACACTGTAGCAGTCACTCTGACACAACACTCCCTCGGATTCACCCTATATAGCCCTTGTCATTGCTTACATTGTCTTCCAGCTAATTAGCATGCTGTGCACTGTTGAAGGGTGATTAGCAGCTAGCTGCAATGTGTTGCTTTTTTTTCAGGTCATCTTCAATTAGAAGGGGTGTGAAATCAGTCTGTCAGCGCTAATTTCTGTGTATGCAGCATCAACATTGCCGCTTCATGCTAATGATGGTTTGGAGCCAATTTAGGCGGGTGTAAGGGCTAACTGACCTCCGTATAGTATAATTATCCCACTTGTACTCTTCCATATCATTTTTTTTTTCTGCTTCAGCGGTAGCTCGAGAAATGAGGACATGATTTTCTTTTGTTCACACTGTTCAGATTTGTATAGCGTGAAAAAAACACCTTAAGAGAGACAGAGACATAATCTCAGTAAATATGAAGCCTTCAGCGGCTTTGGTCAGAGGTTATTTATGGTAATTTAATCATGTGGCGCATTGCTAAGCTGTCTGAATCACACTTCAAACCCACACCTCCGCCACTGACACACTGCTAACTTTATTATAAAGTCCTTTTGTTGCGGTTGTCTCTGGAAATGAGCTTTAATCAAAACTTTTTATTCAGATTCTACCTGAATGTGTCACAGATTAACTCTAGACATGGATAACATACATTTAAATATCCAGCAGGCATAGAGCAACATCAGTATCTCTTTAGATAAATGTTCCTGATGGCTTGTTGAATGCAAGTCTCATTTTGCATGCACTGTGTTTCTGTAGAGAAAAATATCTGTAGTGCAGGAACTTACTCATCCATCCAAATCATTGAATCCAGGTGTTCCAGTCACTTCCATAACCACAGGTGTATAAACCAAGCACCCAGGCATGCAGACTGCTTCTACAAACATTAGTGAAAGAATGGGTCGCTCTCAG
>JAVDPK010001822.1:380309-394808 GCA_034780415.1 Cichlasoma orientale | reverse complement strand
TGGGATGAATTAGAGCAGAGACTGTGAGCCAGGCCTTCTCTCCAACATCAGTGTCTGACCTCACAGATGTGCTTCTGGAAGTATTACACATTTGCAGTGTCAACTGTCTGATTTTCTCCTCCTGGCTCGCTAGACCAATACAGCAGAGTTTGACCTGCTCTTTATATATTTTTTGTCATGTTTAGGCAAAGATTGGACTCTAAAGTCAGACTGAGTAGAATTAAGGAAAGTTTAAAAGATTTATTTACAAACTGAGAATAGTTTCCTGTGAGCAAACAGGAAGCTGGCGTGGCAAAACTGAGAACCAAAAAGCAAACAAAAGAGTTGGCAGACAGGAAACTTTCACACAGGGAGCAAACAAAGAGCGCCTCATGATCACCGTGATGGTTAATGGTCTGGCAAGGAACCGCTGCGCCGTCCAGCCCTTAAACATCCACAGGTGGATGAGTCAGTAAGGAACAGGCGTGAGAAGGATGACCCAAGAGAGATGGCTTCGCCTGGAGTCGGGACCAACGGAGGAGCCTGCCCAGAACTCCACCTGTTACTCAGAGAGAGAAAAGAAGAAAAAGCATAATACAGAAACCCCGGTCACTAAACAGATTGATTAATGCATCTAGGAGGAGTACAGGAACAGACATGCATACACTATCTACGATCATTGTAATCAGATTGTTGTTATTTATCATTAGTTGTAACAAAAAAATGTGAATATGGGATAAATACATTACTACTTATCTCTTTATCTGTGTCTCGCAGTTTGCAGAGGGATGGGAACATAAGTTAGCCGCCTTTAGTTAGCCTCAACATTAAATAATGAATAAGCAAAGCAAATTACTTTCCTCGTTTTAAGTCCTGGTAATTAGGGGAAAATCTAACTAGCTAGCAGTAACTCATAGGTTGTTTTAGCTGCAGGGACGTATGCGTCCTTCACGCCTTTTTAACCCTCTTCATTATTGTGTGTCATACAGTTACTCTCTTTAAACTAAGATGGACAATACTGAAACAATGCTTCTGCTAACAGTGCAGTTGTGATGTGTGCTGTTTTTGTTTAAGCTGCTGCTTTGTGTGAACAGGTTTCTGCAGGTACGGCTGCCTGGCTGCTGTGAAAGCCTTTAGGACTGCTTATCGGGCAAAGTCAAGTCACGTTATTGATTTATTGCCATGCTGCCGGTTGAGATTTTTGGTAAAAGCGTCTGTAAGATACCTGGAATAGTTCTATTTGATGTTTACTTCTCGCGGAAGAAGTGGAGCTATAATTCAGCGTGTAAACCGTTTGTCAGTTTGTACCTTCCTCTTTTTCTCCACGTTCTCACCCACTGTTCCTTGAACGCTCCCTGTGCTTCTCAAAAATAGTATAGCAGCAGGGAACGCTTGTTTCCTTCGTCAGTATCCGGTGTCTGAGTAGGTTTCTGGTGGGCACGCTCAGAAATGTTATCGGAAATGATATTCGGCTCGGTTGGTGATGTAAGTGGCCGCTTGCTGAAATGGTGAGAGAAGAAAGCAGCGGCGTGTCTAAGGATAGACGGGGTTGTCTCAGATACAGATTGAGGCGTTTCTGTAAATATAGTCAGTTATGATGTTGGCTTTTTATTATAAGGAATCTTACACTGATAAACTTAATTTTTATTTCACCTTTAGGGAAAAACTGTATGGGAGGCCTAATAAAAACACTTAATAAATTCCATGATTCCTATATTGACTGCAGGCAGTCCTGAATTTCATTTGCAATACGTAGCTGTCTTTTTTTTTTTTTTTTTATCTTTAAACTTAAGCGATTGTTAAAGCCGGACCTCCTGCACTTGGTGGATGGCTCAGCAGCTCCCTCGTTAGTTTTAGATCAATTGCAATAAAATCTTTTTAATTGAAGTAAGCTAATGAGATGTTATTAACTTGAGTAAGACTATCTTCTACCTGTCTCCTCTCTAATAATGGCCTTTGTGCTCGGTTCACCTGCCACAGCCACGGGTGCAGGGCTGCTGGGGTGCACGGGAATGGCCCTCGGCCACTTCTTCTCTGAGGAGACATCGTTATCGTTATTGCAGTTCTCATAAAATGGGTAATAACCACACACCTTCTTTAAGCATCATAAGCTCCATTTTTCTTTTTTTTAAATTTGTTTCTTATTTGTTTTGATAAAATATCTGTCCATGTGAAAATGCAAAAAAAAAAAAAGATATCAAGTGATGTCAAGGTAGCAGGTGATGATATAACCCAAACATACAGAAATGTTGGCCAATCAGAAGCCTGCAAATAATGACACGCTGCATAGACACCAGAAAAGGAGATAAAGAGGCACACCTTTGATGTTACAAGACAATCTTCATTTTCCTTGATGGCATGGAAAAATGTTTTTGAAAATCTTCACCCTGGAAGCAGTTTCTCACAATCTGCGTTTTTGGTCACCTAAAGCATCATTTGTGTGGACGAAAAACCAAAATGCATAGAAAAAGCTGAATTTACTAAAATATCCATGTGAGTATGATCAGAACCTCCAACTCAGATGGAACACTGCAGCCTGAACCACAGCGATGCTGTGCCCGCTGTCAGGGACTTTAAGCAGTGAGAAGAAATGTGGAGGGATTGCACCAGTTGTGGAAAGTGGCACAATCCCAGGTTATTTTTTCTATCATCTGTTTGAGCTCTGCTACTTCAGGAACCAGTGTGTATTACATTTAGGTATTGATTTGAGGTTTTCACTTTTTCCCCATTTTACTGAGCTCGGTGGTTAGCACTGTTGCCTCACAGCACGAAGATCCTGGATTCGGATCCACTTTGGCCGGGACCTTTCTCCCCATGTTTGTGTGAGTTTTCTCTGAGTACTCTGGTATTCTCCCACAGTCCAAAGACGTGCACTAAGTGGGGTTAGGTTAACTGGTGATTATAAATTGTCCATGAGCGTGAATGTCTGTCTGTTTACCTCTCACCCTGTGACATTTGGGTTTGACATTAAAAGATAAATATGAGACAAAAGACCAACATCTCAGCTTTTATTTCCATCTGGATCTGAGACACAGTTCAATAGACAGCGACCCATTTTTCTTGTGAGCAAACATGTGACTGACAGGTGTGTTTTGTTACCCAGGTGTGTCCTGTTACATTGATTATTCAAACAATAAATAGCGCTGAATGTCCACGCTCAGTTTCAGATTTGGGTTCTGCCTGTGCAGACTGTGCATTGACCAACATGAAAACCGGAGAGCTGTCTGTGGGTGAGAAACAAGCAGCGGTGAAGCTGAGAGAAGATGGAAAATCAATCAGAGCCATCACACAAACACTGGCCACAGCCAGTACAGCTGTTTGGAACGTCCTGAAGAAGAAAGTCATCACTGGCGAAAGACCCTAAAACAACTGTTAGTGACATCAGCAACAACCTCCAGAGGGCAGGCGTGGAGGTATCTCAATCTACTGTTTGCAGAAGACTTCATGAACAAAAGTACAGAAGCTCCACCAGAAGATGCAAACCACTGATTATCAAGAAGAATAAGAAGGCCAGGCTGGAATTGGCTAAGAAGTACAGAGACAAGCCTCAGGAATTCTGGGAAGTTTTATGGCCTGATGAGACAAAGATGAACCGTTACCAAGGTGATGGAAAGGCTAAAGTTTGGGGAAAGAAAGGATCTGCTCATGATCCAAAACATACGAGCTCATCTGTGGAACACAGTGTAGGTGATGTCATGGCTTGGGCTGCATGGCTTCTTCTGGGACGGGCTCATTAATCATTGATGATGTCACCATGATGGCAGCAGGACAATGAAGCCAGAAGTCAACAGAAACAATTTGTCTGTCAATTTAAAGAAAGATGCAACCAAACTGATCATCACAATGAGTTCATCAAGGGCAGGAAGTGGAAGGTTTTAGACTGGCCCAATCAATCTCCAGACTTAAACCCTACAGAGCATTTTACCTGCTAAAGAGGAGAATGAATGAGTAACCAACCCAAAACAAACAACTGAAAGAGGCTGCGGTGAAAGCCTGGAAAAGCATCACAAAAGAAGAATGCAAAAGTTTAGCGATGTTATTGGGTCCCAGGCTGTTTTTCATGTTTTGACTGCTGTGACACAATAATTCCCCAAATTTTGCGATATTTTTTTTAACCCCTCCAGTTTAACCCCTCCATGCACAAACCAGAACTTAAGCCGATGGCACTGTATCTCTGAGCGTGACCATAAATTACTGTGAAAATGCAGCACAGACTCTCACACATAATTTTGGTGAAATTAAGTAAATAAAATATTTTAGTTTTTCCCCTTTGGCTTTTTTGTGGGGACAGGGAAACCGTGCTTCTTTCTCCTCAACATCCATTTCTCAGAGTAATTAGATGTTAGGTGTGGAGAGAACCCAAATACAGACTCAGGCAGCCAAATATTAACGAAAATCAGGTCCAAATACAAAGTTCAAAAGGGGAGAACAAAGAGAGATCCCGAATGAGGAATAAAACAGGGCCGAGCAACAGGAGGAGCATCAACAGATGTCTTCAAAGGGAAGACGGGACTATTTGTACACCGAGGACTACATGGTGAATGATAAACAGAGATAAAAGTAATTATTCATAGGTGAGGAAAATCAAGGCAGGACAGACAAACACAAATAAAGTGGGAAATAAAAGAACTATCACTATAGCCAGGACTCACACTAAACATGATAACAGAGGGTACAATTACACAGGGAAGCAATGAGGGAAGTAAAAGTAGGAAAAGCACGCGTGTACTTCTCAACATGCTATCACACAGACGTTGACAGAAGATGTAATGCAAAGTAAAACCACTAGATGTCACCACTGTTCAGTCTTGAGTTCAGGGTTTGGAGAGCAAGTTGTGAAAAACCTGCACTGTCCGTTGTTGCTTTGCAGTCTTATTTACTTCTCTTATACTACACAATTTAATTTATCTGTAAAAAAAACAAACAAAAAAAAAACTGCAATACATGAGATATTACTCCAACATGCAGAAAAATTATTACCGCTGATTCAGTGATGTGAGTATAAAAGTCAACTTTTTTGGAAAAGGAGCAAAGCCGAAAGCTGTATATTTCATCACAACATGGATACAATAGGATGAGGTTATTGTTCATATTCCAAAAAGCTGAAAAAAGAGCCATGTTTAGATTCACAGCCATTGTAAATCCTTTTCAGCTGTGACCGGGGGGGTTCTCGGTGGCTTTGTGCCACTGCGTTTCCTTCACTCCCAGAAGCTTGTGACTTCCCAGGCTAGCAACAGCCAGGCAGCATACGCTGATTGGTTCTCAGAGGACTTTCCAGCCAGTGCTCCAGCATTCTGTGACAAGCTTGATTGATGATGGACTGTTATGTTTAAAGCAACTTGTATCACAGAGATCAGAGTCATCTGAATGTTAACAGAAATATATATGTACCTTTGTACCATTTCATGTTTATCTCCGAGTGTCGTTCTTCTACCCAAAGGTGTGTTTGCCACCATCAGTAGTATAATACCACTTTGGGAAACTGAACTATACTGATGGGCAACTTGAAATGAAAAGCAAGTATCTGTATAGTGGCTGTTTGGCTCATGTAATCATGACTTTCAGTAACTGGCACATAACACATGGTGGCAGCAGCGCTCCACTGAGAGAACTGTGCTCGGCAACGCTGTTGGCCACTGAACGCTCATATGGCTTATATCTGAGTTGGCAACAACTCACACAACACAAACAAAGCTGCTTAATGTGGTGTGGAGGCAAGGGTCCAGGTCCCACCTCACCATACCTCCAATGGAAACTCTTGACTTATCACCTCCTATTAAATAGAAAACTTTTAAAAGTGCCATCATTAGTAAAGACTGCAGATATAATGATCTATTTTTCCTCTCCGTGAAGCTGTGGCTAATAAACCGTACAGCGGTTTTTCATGATCTGTCACTACTGATGGCCAAAATAATCAGAAAATTAGGCGCCCTCAGAATAAATCTGCCTTTGGTGAACCAACCTGATAGGTGTTTATTTAGATATCCACAATCCTTTTAAACTGAACATGCTGCCACATGCTGCTGCTGCTGCTGCTGGCTGAGAGTAGAAGGGCTGACCTTCGACTTGTGCGTTTCCTGGTTTTTTGGCAGCCCTTATGTAACGGCTGCTGAGATGCAAGTTGTTAGCCCAGACTGGAATGTGCCTCCAGGAAGTTTAAAGTCAAAACCACCTCCCAGGTTCTTCTAATGCAAAATAAAAGTAATTTAGTTTTAATCAACAAAACATACAGTGTGCATCCTTTATGAAATCATTTTTTAAAAATTCATTTTTCTTTAGTAATCCTGCAACACTCGTGTAATTCCTGGTTTTGCTGTAGCTTTACAGCTTCTTGGCACATTCCCACCACCACGGTGCGAAGGACAGAGAGTGTGAAAGGTGAAGCCGAAGTTAATGGCCGGCGGGTTGCAAAAAGACTTCCACCTGTGCAGCTGCAGGGTGGAGGGCGTTGCGCGCTCAACCTGTGGGCGACAAGTTGGTCACTGCAACTACTTGCAACAAGTCACTGAATGTGAAAAAAATTCGGTGCAATCAGCAAAAGTTGTGTAGAAGTCTTTGCTATTTTTGCTATATTTAAGTATTACTGAATAAAACACAAAAACATAAAGTTAATTTTGTAAATTATCTTTGATGATTTACAACCCTGAAGAGGATAAGCAGAAGAGGATGGATGGATGGATGGATGGATGGATGGCTCCGAAAGGGGGATTGTACAGGGCGTGCGGTGTTCACGGTGTCAGCGCTGCACCTTTCTCGTCACATCTGGTTACAAAGCAACTAGACGGCAGTGACAAAAACACTCAGGTTGAGAGCTCATTAAAAACTTCACTAACAAATTGATGAAGTCATGGTACTGTAGCTATGACCATTTTTTATGCTGTCTATTAGTGATGTATCGTTCATAAAAGCGCCGGCTCTAAGAGCCGATGCTTGGTAGTGAATCAGAGGAGCCGGCTCTCCAATTTCTCATTAGCTCTGCTCACAAACCCGAGGACAGCGGCAGGACTGATGGGCACACCATGCAGCCAATCACACAGGGGGACATGGGATTATACAATTATGTTAAAGCAGAGGTAGAGATAGATGTTCCATCGTGTGTGGGCGTAGTCCAGGTACAGACAGCAGGATGGCGGGAGACAGCGGTGCAAAAACACGTGAATATGAGTGATACCCGTAAAAGAAGCAGCATTTGGCTGCAATTTAAGGAAATTGGAAATAGCAGAGCAGAGTGCCATCACTGCAAACTGAAAATTGCTGTTAGAGCAGGTTCCACCACAAACCTGCATCGACATATAAGAACTTTCTATCCCTTGGTGCAGTTGGAGGAGCGAGGGCAAGCTAGGTCTCCGTCTACTGACCCTGGTGTCTGATCCCAAACCAGCAACAACTGTCGCTGCATCCACTGCCCTCCCCAAACTGTAACAATAACCCATCCTACTGCAACACAAAGCAAAATAAGTCAGTGTGTTTGTTTGTCCTGTGTTCCATTAAAAGTTTATTTAAAATGTTAAAGAAAAGTAAGAATTTTTTTTTTTTAACAGGACAAACGCACAAAATAAAGCAGTTATAAAGTACCTGGTACCTGCCCTTACTTGCTGTGAACAGCTGGTTAACACGGAGCGTATCACCGCTGAGACTGATCAAACGCACCGTAATTACACAACCATTTGTCCTATCGGAAAAATTCTAACTGTTTCTGAAAGCTGAGAAATTGCCCTTCAGATCCAGCATAGGGTCATTACAGTAATTTTGCAGGAGGTCTGCGAACGCCTGTGGTAAATAAATGGTTAATGAGTTAGCGAGCTAAGCTCAAAGTCGGATAAATTTTTGCCTAAATCATCATATTTTAATGTTCGGTTCAGGTTTTTTTGTCTTTTATGAAAAACCTGAAAAAAATGACTTAGGTTATGTTCAGAGTGGAAGCGCCACGTTTTCACAAAGTCTTTTATTTACAGCAAGTTTTAAGTGCAATAAAGATTCTCTGCAAGGCAAATAGAGGCATACCTCACTAACCTCACAAAAAAAAGTTACACCCGCACAAACAGTGCATTGCATTTCTCACTGGAATTGGCACGTGTTCATTTGGTGATACAAAAAATGTGTAACAAGTGGTGCCTGGCACAACAAACCCCGCCCCCGGCAGACGTTTTAGCTGATCTTAAGGTCGTCCATCTCACAAACATGCTGCTCTCCAAACATTGCATCACCGAGATAGCACATAGGTCCTGTTGTCCATGCCTATAATTTTCCTTTGAGGTCAAGGTCCCCGAGATGCATCTATGGAGTGAATTTGAACGTCCTACCTCACTTTGTTCTCGAGTTATCGCGTTCACAAGATTTGCCGAAAACTTGACCTCTGGCCTTGACCCAATTATGGTGAAATTTTAATCAGTAGTCATATGATACATGAAACGCCTCTTTTGAAACAGCAAACGTGGCTTAAGAGAGGATGTTGATAACTGCTGTCTTGATACCAATTATCTCCAGCTGGGGGTTTAGGATTTGTCGCGTCAGCTAACGCAGAGAAAGCCTGGCTGTGTCGAACCTTCTTTGTGGTTTACCCGTCTGGGTGTGCGTCCACCTAAATAATGCAGGCTGCATTAACTGATAGACCTGACTGATACGCACACTTTATTTTGGTTGGTAACTTTGGAACCATAGCTACGATGCTAATGCTGGCTATGTTTCATGGACATGAACACGCATCTCTCGGGTTGCTTCTCCATATTAATATTTTACCAATGAATACCATTTTTGTCTGACCCGATCCCCAAATGTGAGACCACGTGATGCCCACTGTTCAGCCTGTCCCTACACGGAACACGCTGAGAACCTACAGCAACAGTACCTACTTTAATGACACCTTTTGGTGTAACAGTAAAGTTTCTTGCAGCACAGATTGATTGATTTGGAACATATTTTTACCCTGGATGCCCTTCCTGACGCAACCTTCCAAGGGATTTGTGTCTCCTTCCTGTCTTCAACTGGGGAGCTTTTACTTGTTGGGCGAATGTGCTAAACACTACACTGTGGAGCCTCTTCTTACAGGTGTAATAGTAGCTGTTGAAAAAGAAGAGCCACTTCTTCTAGTTAGGCTGCATTCAGTCAGGAAATCATTCAGCAAGACAACAAAATGCAACACTTTGGTTACTGGACAACGTGTGTTTTCTTGGCGTGCTTACATGGAAAATAAAGCATCAAAACATAAAGGGCTTGATGGCATTATAACTTAATGCATTATATATAATCCCTTTAAAGAACTAAACCACTGTATTGTGTCAAAGCATCAGATCATTAAAATTAATGGCTTCCCCAAACACATGGCTCGTTATTTGATGTGGTCTTAAGTCAATATATGGTTCCTCATTACATAGATTTCCTTTTGCACAGCTCTCTGTCTATTATGGACTAAACATGTAAACTGTTGTGAAAGGACTTTTTTTTTATTGCAAGTCATAATCTTTTTCTAAACCTAACCAAGTCATTTTTAGTGCCTAACGGATCAGTCACACTCCAGTAAAACACAGCAAATAAAAAGCCACCTGCTTACATGGTTGCCCAATGATTGCATTTCCTTTTTTTTTTTTTTTTGCATTTAGTGACTGAAATATGGGAATTAAACCAACACAAAGGCTACAGACAGGTACTTGCATGCAGTTCTCCAACAACCTACCAGAGTGTTGCCCCTGGGTGAGGTTGCCATGCTTAGTTTATCACAAGCCATAATTATTTTCTAAACATAGCCAAGCTGTTTTTATTGTCTCAGTCACACTGGAGTAAAAATAGGACAGCAACTGTCACACGGCTGCCCAGTGATTGCACTGATTTTTTTTTTGTTGCATTTAGCAACTTGTTGCAAGTAGTTGCATTAACTGATAGACCTAACCGAGGTGCACCCTCAACCTTGGGACAACCTTATGAACGCACAGATTACCTGGCAGAAGACAACCCGTCTCCAAGCAGTTGTGCTCTGACTCGGACTGACTGCAGTCACGCTCAGACAGACTGGCGAAGGTTTGCAAATATCTGCTGTCTAATTTATAAATGCAGACAGAATGCCAACATGTTGCAATCAATCAAGAGTCAGTCTGCGCCGATGAGCACAACTCGCGCGGGATGCATCTCTTTGCAATGTTATTCTGTTTCCCATCTATGAGGTTTTGGCTGGACTCTGAATGTGAGTAGATAATTTTACATTCAGATTAGCACATTTCACCAATTTATCACAGTTATTACCACAAACAGATTTCATGTAATTATCAGCGTGACCATATTCATCCCTCCTATTGCTGTTTTATCACCGTCTCGACAACAAAGTCACTTCAGCTGACTGAGGTGGTTGCAGACCTGGTCCCTGTCTGTGCAGCAACCATGTCAAAGGTCAATGAGATTGCAGGTTCATTACAGTAATTTTGGTTGCGCCATGGTCTCCAACCACTGTTTTCCTTTGTGTGACTTTAGCATAAACCCAGTCAAGTGCTTAAAGCGAAGCAGCGAGTTACAGTAAAGCACATCAGCAAGTGAAAAAGAAAACAATACAAACAGGATGTGAACCATGGGCTTAACAAACCGGTAACATGTGACACAACTACCACTCTAACCTCCTACTGTTGACTTTGCATGTCTCCAGAATGGGACTGCTATCTCTTGGCTGCCAGTACTGCCAAGGCACTGACACCAAAGATACTTTGTGTGGGTAGATGCAGGTGCTGCCATCGTATTGCACCCGAGGATGAGACATGTAAATGGCATTGTAGCATGAAAGAAACCACAAAGCTAGAATTTAGCAGTTTTTGCTTGCCTCTTTTTTTTATTTCTCTCTCCCTCTTTCTGCATTCATAGAGTATCCCTCCTCTCCTGTTCTCTTTTTAAAATCGAATCTTCAGTTTTCTCTCCTTGGGGTATGTCGTGCTCGTTCTATCCATCCGGAGCGTTCCCTGGCCTTTGCCCAGTACCCTACAGCTGGTCTCCATTGAGCCTCCCCGGGACTTTAACCCCCTCATCTCCTCCTCATCCCCCTTGTTCTCTCCACCATTAGCTTACACTCTAAAAAGTAAAAGAGAGCGAGAGAACAAGTTGGCACCGTTGCAACAAAATCCCTTTCAAAATTCTCCAAACTTCTCCCACAGTGGATCAGGAAGATAAACATTTATTACTTGTGAATTAAGAGCCACAGTAAATTTTTTTTTTTTTTTTTAAGTTTCCAGTTTCTAAGCATGGAACACCCCCAAAGCAGTTCTTTGATTTCATGGAAACCTCTCCCTGATGTTCCTTTTTTAAGTGTAGAACCCTATGGACTTCTTGTTATTAGAGTGCAGAATAAAAACGAAGCTTAAGAGTCGAGAGGGGGAAGGTGGAAAGATGTTTCCGATTGAAGAATGTAAGTAATTAACCCCTCTTCCTCTCAAAACAAAAACGTTCTCCTGCAACATGTGCGGGTGTGATTGATCTGCGTACGCGTGTAAACGCTAACTCATGTGGACAGAGACATGCGTGCGCTGAAGGTGTACATATATACAAGGTTTTTGGCCTGACTGACATCAATTTTGTATGCATATTAATACACTTATGTGTCACATGTAAAGACCACAATTTTAGACAAACACCCGCCCCGCACACATCCTCTCTGATCCCCCCCCCCCCACACACACACACACCACAAGAGACTGCGACACCTCCTAATTGGGATGGATGGATTTCATTATGTAGCATCAAGAGATTGAGAACAGAGACGGAGGGAGGGGAGAGGGAAAAAAGCGCAATGTGTTACAATAACAAACATTGCAGAGAGCTACGATTTTCTGCTCCCTGCTTACTACACACACACACACACACACACACGCAGATTGAGACAGTATGACGTACATATATTTACAAGGTGGCCTTCAGTTGCTGAACCTTTCCTCATGTCTTATCTCACAATCAAACACACTATTCGCCCCCAGGGGGACGTCCGATGGCTTAACAGTAACCAACTCCCTCTTTGACCCCCCCCCCCCCCATGCTCTTGTCTCCTCCGTTGTCACCTCGCCGACGGCGCCTCCTCCCCTCGCCACAAATCCTCGTCACCGATGTTGCCTTCACGCTGACTCAGTGCGCTAATGACACCGACAAAGCTGCGAGAGCAATCATCAAAGGCCCCCGAGGAGAGCGCGCTGATGTGTTGCCATTTGGTCACCATTAAAGTGTTTATGTTGCTTCTTTTCTTTTTAAAACAATATCTGTCACGGACTTTGCGTCGAGACATTTGTTTCGATGGAACAGTGTATATACGAGGCCAAACCACAAGCACAGAAAGGAAAATTATAGACAAACACCATGACAATGCCATTTTTGTGCTTGTTTAGGGTAAATGGGATCTGCGGAGTTCTGAGTTTATTCCTCTTTTGCCTGGAATAAAACAGGCCTGGATTATCCCTGTGACCAATTTCTCTTACATATAAAATGACACAGCAAAGCAAACTGCAGCAAGGGCCGGGATTGAAAACATATTGAGGTCTTAAAAACGAACATAGCCCTGAGCGCAAAGTTATTTGATCATAAACCAATAAAAATCTCTACTTCTTGAATTTTATTTTAACTTTGTTAATTTATTCCTTAACCACTGTGAACCAGTTGGATGCAGGGTGGCGGTGGTTATTACTTCCATATCAAATGATATGGAACGCCATTATCGGAATGTAATAACAAGTGTACAAAAAATATTAAAACATGCAAAAACACTAAACCGAAGAAGGACTGTAATTCATCATTTAGTAAATCAAAAGCAAAAGGAAAAAATAAATGTTACTGATAAATGCAATACTCAGTGTGCAGACACGGGGCATCAGACTGCAGCGACTCAGGCTCACCGCAGACTTTACACACCTGTGAGCTGAGGCGCAGGGTATCGAAGCCCATAACGGAGATTAGCCAAGGGCTTAAAAATGACACCAACCCAGAAATGGCAAAAACTGCAGTTCCTCTACGTGCCACTTGAGGCTGACTTTAAAAAGGAGTCAATGTTAAAATACTCAACTTCACAGCCCGCTAAGAACCATATTCTTGATCTTATCTGATGAGCTGGTGTTATTCCCATATCTGACCATAAGCTGGTATCTTGCTGGTATTATGTAAATCATTTTTTCCCTGCTATCTCATATCGCAACATTAAGAATATTGATCTGCCTATTAGGGACAGTTTATCTACTCCTGATGGACTGGTGTCTTACTATAACGACAGACTGCGCAGTCTTCTGGATACTTTTGCTGCTTTGAAAGCTCGGACTGCCTCTTTCATTCACTCTGCTCCCGGGTTCACCCCGGAAGTGAACACACGGGCCACTATAATGATTCTCTGTCTGCAGCTACATCTGAATATTATGCTACACTGATCGTGTCATTGCTGCAGTGCAACACCTTTATGGCCCCTTTTAATACTAAGATTGGTAACATTCAACAGCAGCTGGCTCTTCTCGTCCATACGTGACTTCTAGTTCCACAAAGCCAACATGGCGGTGGCCAGAGTGCTGTTGAATCGTAAAATGAATGGGTGATGTTATAGTTTTATGCTACCTATGGCATTGTGCCAGAGTGGAGGGAGGGGCAGGAGCCAGCTGTTGGAGTGAAAGGTGGGGCCAGTTTATATCATAGTTATCATCAATATCAGTGTACAATAACAACCCCTTGTGTCGGTAACATTGTTCAAAAGCTGTGCTGCTGCAGCTGCCTCTTTAAGGTGATACAGGTAACATCTCGTCAGCCGAGCGAACCACAACGAGCTCGTTAATTTGACGGCTTCAGCAGAACAGCTGCCTCATTCTACACCTCCGATTGACATAAGTGGCCGCACATGCTTATGTTACAGTTCCACAGTTCACACATTATACTGTAACCTTTTCATACCAACCTTTTAAGATGACACAATGTCAGCTCATTTTTGCTGACAACACATGGCCAAATAATTGGTTTATGCAAGTTGAAAGCGTGTGGGTATTGGCACTGTCGTTCATTGATATTAAATCTGTCCAATATATCACAGTACAGTTTATTGAAAGCATTAACATGCAGCTAATGATCTACAGGGGACAAATGATTTGGAGTCTCATGTGCATAGTTTGATTTATGTGGTTTTTATTGTAGCTGATTGTTAATAAACATTATATATTTCATATTTTATGGCATTGGAAATGTGAAGTTGTTCATTAGCAGGAAAGAAATAGTTCATCTGTCCTTCTCATTGGATTCCTGACAGGATTGCTGGGTTGTTTTAATACATCTACAGTGTGTTGCTCCGCAGCGCTCTCGTACGCACACAGTGTGTAGTCAGTGTGCATCGTGTGCGGATGTGTATGCGAGACCTGTGTCAGTGCATGCGGGAAGTAAATAGCACAAAGCATAGTTTGGTCATAAGAGCAATAAGAGATTTAGGTCTCTAAAACCTCACTCTGAAATCCCTCAAGATCCCATGACACACACACACACACACACACACACACACACACACACACACACACACACACACACACACACACACACACA